>JAAXYW010002001.1:0-17592 GCA_036851895.1 Orthonychiurus folsomi
TTGGCACTGATTTAACTATGTATGAGGGAAATTTCGGAATGTCTCTGTGAGAGGGATTTGGTGGACCAGACTTGGGCTGGTTATAATTCGGAAGAATTATGTAAAACTATAGCACCTCGGCCTCACTATCACACTGTACATTCCGACGTCGGATTCGTCCAAAAAGGATATGTCCAACGTTATACATACATACATACATACAATCCCTCAAATTACGCTGTTAAGGCCACAGCACTGCCCTTGCACATTATGTAATTAATCTGTTTTACCTTATTGAATATTTGGTTTTTCGACACAGGGAAGGTTAAATTTCGGATATTTGCACTGGTTCCAGATGAAGTATAGTTACTGGATGTCCGTCGTCGTGCAGCCTCTCTGATAGCTCTCTGAGCAAGAGGGTTTGTAGGTTTAGTCATCTCGTCCAAATTTCGATTAGTCTAAAACACGTTAGGTTTAGTTAATAATTGGTTCAAAATGATAACAATTACAAATAAGGTAACTAGCTACTAACAATTAAATTATAAAACAGCGGGGAGTCCTTATAAGGGGTTGTAGCAAATTGAACTGGTCCAGTCTGTGGAATTGCTTGCTGCTGTAAGTTCACTTGACCCAAAGTTGGCTGCCCCGAATTTAAAAAGGAAAATCCAGTGTTTGTTCCGCTTGGATTTGTAAAATTAAACGGTGTTGAGGTAAAGCCGGTGTTTGTTGTGGGATTACTAAATGACGAGAAATTGTTTGTTCCGAACGGTGCAGTCCCAAACCCGGTAGACGTCGCAGTCCCAAATTTTGGAGGAGTTGATGCAGCGAATCCAAGATTTGTAGCCGGTGCAGGATTACTGAATGAAAATGTTGAGTTTCCTGCAGTACCTAAACACAATATACACCATAACATTATTATCATAGCTGACTTTTACTACAATGCCTGAAACAGCTTAGAAACTTGTAAACAAGAAAAACTTATTTGAACTCATACCAAGAGCAGGTTGAGGAGTTGTCCCGAACCCACTGAAGGTGAATGGTTTCGGTTGTTGCTGCAGAGTGGACCCAAACAGATTAGTCCCAGGAGTAGGTGTACCAAACGCTGGTGTGGTAGTTCCAAAACCCGTATTATTTGGGGTGCCAAACATTGGCATTGGTTTGTTGAGTGTATTGGTTGGGCTCCCAAACGTTCCAAAAGTGTTCGAGGTAGGAATAGCAGGCGCAGTCGTAAGCTGTTTCTGCCCGAATAGGTTCATCGTCTAAGTTAAAGCGTTACACTATTATTTGATGTGTGAACTTGAAATGAATAAACCAAGCGTAATACATAATACATACAGGAGTTGTTTGTTGATTAGGATTTGTAAACGAAAACCCTGTATTGGAACCCAATCCACCTGTCGTCAGAGTTGTGTTTGCACCTTGACCAAAGACTCCTGCTGGCTGATTGTTTGGATTGCTGAACGAAAATGTCGAAGTACCAAATCCCGAATTTCCAAAAGTTGAAGCACCAAAAGCACTTGTGGTTGGTGCACTTGAAAAGAAATTTGTTTTAGGTTGATTCAAGTTTGGAAACAGTCCTCCTGCAAAAACACGAATAACTCTTCATTAAGTTGTCTAGCTGTAAAGTCGAATGATACCAATATAGAATAAAGAAATACAAATTCTACAATTAAGCACACATATCACATGATATGTGTAAGAAATGAATAGTAAATTCACCGGCAGGACTCGGACTTGCAGCACCAAAAGTTGTGTTCCTTTGGCCAAAGGTATTTGTTGTATTGTTATTCCCAGGAAGTAATGAAAACAGGCCGCCAGTTTGCTGTGGTGCAGGTGAACCAAACAAGCCACCCTGCGCTGAACCTTTGCGACCCAATTGGTAGTCTTCAAATCGCAATTCTTCCAAACTTTTCCCTTCATATTCTTTCATACAGGTTATACATTGGTGTCTGATGTTTATTGGGTGAGCTATATTATTTTTCATCATCGTATCTGTCCCAGTAATAGCATTGAAGGCCACCGATGTGCCTTGGACTTGACCTGTCAATTAAAATAAAAGATTTAAGTGGGCACCATACTAAACAGAGCGAACAACTATTACAAGTACATTAGTTTATATTTAATTTAATTACTACATTTCAGTATTGATCCAGCAGGACGCATTTTAGAAGTTTCTAAAATTGGCACCACTTGGAATGCAATATGTAGAGTTACAACAATATGGGCAATATGGGATTTGTAAAAACCAAAGTACGTGAACTATCTATGAAAGCTCCTCACAGAAATACAGAAGTTATATGGCAAGGAGCACTTTATTTGGCATCGAGTACCGTGCTTGTTCTACATGCATTAGACTGAGATTAGAACCTGGTGGACTTGACGGCGATGAAGTTGAGGCATATCGGACCCGTTGGATTGGAATGCTACAATTTACATGGCAAAAACGCTTTGCTCTGCTCCGAATAAGAGGAAACGATAAAATCATTTGCCTAGCCGGTAGGAACGTTGAGCCAGGCCGATTTTGAGCTTGCATTGTGTGGGAAATAATGACTGATTCTGTCAAGACTCCAATGGGACGTTAATTAAATAGTCAAATAGGTGTAGGTGCCGGACGCAAGTCGTAACCTCTTAATATTAGTTTGCTAGGAAAACATGCTGGGCAGTTAAATTAAAACTTGTTATAAACACAAGTTTTGTTTGTTCCAAAGATACTAAAAAAAGTACATGCAAAAGACCCGTCTCGCCAAACATTCCATTAAACTGATCAACAATAGACTTGCTACGTGACATGTAAAGGTTATAACAATGTCTAACCAGTGCCAGTATTCCAGGCATTATTATAATAAACACCAGCCCGCCATTAGCAGACCATGATCATAATCATTCTCTGTTGCAAGTCGGACTGCCTACATGTAGGATGGATGTATTTGTTTCTATTTATTTAACCATGAAAGAAATAATTTACCTCCCGTGGCTCCACTCATAAATCCACGAGCTGCTCCGAAAGCATCTTGTTGCAACTGTGGTTGCATGAGGAAACTCATTCTTGCTCAGTCCCACCCGGGATGAGGGCCTCCTGGAATAAAAGATAAAATGGAAATGAATGACTTAGATCCAGAATCGCAGGGAATGAATGATGAACTTACCTTCTCCTTGGCGGAATATTAACTATCTTGGTATGCAAGTTATGTGTGCAAGACGTTTGTTCGTTGGGAAAGGCGGAGGGACGGAGAGATAGATCTCCGTACGTGCTCCTAGCCAAGAAATGTGTTGAGAATACGTCGTTTCGTGGATTTCCGCGTATTTTTGTGTTTGGTGGTTTGAGGCGGAGGGGCCCCCTATCGAGCCCTTATTTGATTAGGCGGTGGAGCATGGAGGGCAGCTGCTTCCGCTCTTCCCCAACTGCGTGCTCCCACTCCGGCATGGCAAAAGCATTCACTACTAGGCTAGATGTGGCGGTGGTGGGCACCACGGAGCTGAACTAACATAACTCACACTTACCCACGCCGACTTCAAATAGCTAACTTTTACAAAAAGGAATTTAAGTTCATTCCGCAAAGAGAAGAGTTCGAGCTTTGAGTACAATAGCCTCCAAAATTCTCTAAAGAGTAGACTGTGGTGAGTAATAGAATATGTCAGACACCAAGGACACGCAAGCCTGTGAGGCCGCGGAAGTTGATCTGAATGTGTCAGAAGAAGCATTTGATGATGAGGAACTTGCTGCAAAAGAGCACTCTTCAACCGCTGAAAATCCGGAGGACTTTTTGGTAATAATTAACTCACTTATAATTATTTATTGGTGGCGTTGGCCTGAGCAAATGCCCAACTGCGTACTTTCATGTGAATCGATTTGTGGTTCCGCCCTCGAAACCAACAAATTCAAGCCCTTGCTGGGTTAATATGGCTTCAATTTGGAAGCTAAGTTCATTTCCGCCCAAAATTTAATTGTTTAAAAATTGAGAAAAAATAGGTTTTTGTCCATGTTATCACTTTACCTGCAACAAACGTTAAAAAGTAAACTTACAAGGCTGGTTATACTTAATTTTTAGGATGAGCTACCGAAAGAGGTAAAGCGTCGTGTTAAAGCACTGAAGAAGATCCAGCTTGATGTGACTAAAATTGAAGCTCGCTTCTACGAAGAAATGCACGCTCTGGAGTGCAAATATTTGCCTCTCTACCAGCCACTTTTTGAAAAGGTAAAAGTCTATTATTACAATCGCGCAAATGTGCGTCTTTGATTTCCTGTCATGGTGTTTCTCTAATTTATTTTTTATTTTACAGCGTCGCCAGATCACTAACGGAGAGTACGAGCCGAACGATCAGGAGTGCGAGTTTTTGCCATCTGATAATGAGGACGTAGCTGTAACAGTTGCAAAGTTGAACCTCGCCGCTGATAGGTAACTAAAATATTAATGCCTAGATTGAGGTTGTGATCCGGCTGAGAAGAGAAGTCAAATTGCCTTTGAATTCAGTTTTGCATTTTTCATTGCCAAATTTGCGCTAAGCCATCCTATCAGAGTGTGAGTGAAATGTTGTAAACATGTGCTGATTTTTGTAATTGGTTTCTTTGCTACAGGAATACGGCCGCTGAAGAAACAAAGATGCCTGGAATTCCTGACTTCTGGCTTCGCATATTCCACAATGTGGAAATGTTGGACGAAATGATGGAAACTTATGATGAGCCCATCATCAAGCATTTGACTGACATCCAAGTGGAGATGACTAGTGAGCCAATGGTAATTTTCAATTTAGAGTCTGGTGTACTTTCTATTGAAATGTTTTATTAGAGATTTGTTTTGTTTTTTCTTGTAGGGCTTCAAGTTGTTGTTCCATTTTTCTCCCAATGAACATTTCTCAAACCCAATTTTGGTTAAAACTTACGAAATGCGTTGCGACTTGGATGTCGAAGATCCATTCTCTTTTGAGGGGCCTGAGATTGTGAAGTGCAGTGTAAGTAAATGGTTGTTACTCAAAAGTAGTTGATGTTTCAAAGTTTTAAAGCATTCCTCTCCTCATCCACTGAAACTGTATGATCCATTTAGTCGTCAGTCAGCGATGGAGAGTAAATTAATTATTTTCTGGTCCCACCTGGCCCTGTCTGCTATGACAGAAGCCCCAAGGGCTACAAATTACAAGACTTATGACCATGACCTATTATTGAAACTTGAAACCCAAGTCTCAGTATTGCTACAGCCATTGTATTAATTAGCCATAAAATAAAATATTGGTATTTTTAGGGATGTGAGATTGACTGGCAAAAGGGAAAGAATGTCACTGTTAAGATCATTCGGAAGAAACAAAAACACAAACAACGAGGATCCATCCGAACAGTGAGCAAAACCATTGAGGCTAATTCCTTCTTTAACTTCTTCAATCCACCCCAAGGTAAAAGCAGCACCAGTATACTTCTTACGCTTATTTGGGTGTGTTGTTGCAAAGAATTAAATCACTGTTTGAATTTTTGAGTAGTACTTGATGGACCTTTGGCTGAAATGGACGAAGAAACTCAAATGCGTTTGACAAACGACTTTGAAGTTGGTCAGTACATTCGGGAAAGGATTGTTCCCAGAGCTGTTCTCTATTTTACCGGCGAAGCTCTGGAAGACTCATTCGAGGAAGAGGAAGAAGAGGATGATGAGGAAGGAAGTGACGAAGAAGAGGAAGATGAAGAAGAGCCGGAAGTAGTTGTTGCCAACAACCGCACTCAGAGAAATTCCCGCAAGGGCCAAGGTGCTCAAAAAAGCCCACAGGAATGCAAGCAACAGTAAGCTTCTCCACAAAATTCAAAACATATAAGACCGATCGGCAGCACGCAGTAAAATTTTAAATTCATTCAAAATCTGCAGTTAAATTGAAACAAATGATGGAACCTTGCAGTGAAATAAAAGGAAGCATTTGGATCTTGTTTATCAGACTCTACGCGTGGTATTGATTGTTATTTTGCATGATGGACCGCTGTTGAAAATGATTAAACAATAATTGTTCTGAATCTCTTTCATTTGCTGATTTTAGCGGTAGTCTCCAGAGTCTACAGCGATAATGTTAATGTTGTGAGCTTCGTAAGCAGTTAAAGAGGTCACCACGAAGTAACAGGATGCTAACTTCAGAATGGCAAAAGCGTCAGAAAGCATTGAACTTTAAACAAAAATTTTCATTCGCTACTAGTAACATAAACAGGGCAGAACCTTGAAGCCAATGTTTAAAAAACACCTAGAAACAATTAGATTACTTGGACTTTGAGGCTTTGAGGGTTGGTTACAAATTTTAGCAAGGAGACGTGCATAATTTTTAAATACCATATGGCCTGCAATAGACGTTTGTCTGAATTCATACTTTCAGATTGAAATTTTTAGGACTAGGCCTACCTTCAACTTTAGTATTGCGGCTTTGTTGCTATTAGGTTCTATCCTTAGCCCGCTATCCCAGTTGCATACCGGCAAAAAACTATGTATCAGTGGGCGGCGTGAGATATGTAAGTGGTATTTTCCGTCCAAGTATGGTGCAAAACCATTGCTGACTAAAATGCCGGATTCCGTAATTTCAACAGCATTTTGATTTCGATTACTCAATCATTGGAAGTGTACAATAAAGATTTTGCACTGCACGCAATGCGATGAGATAAGCACGGGTTATGAGGAGTGTTGCTTTGGCTTATGTGAAAGTTCTAAAAATAAGCTCATGAGTTGTAATTCTCTATTTGTACTTGCCCAAGCTTAATGTGACAACTGTGCTGATTTTACAATGGAAATGTCATATATTGCAACATAATGTTCTTCTGATGAATATATGTATAACCGGCAAAACTGCAAATTATATATTTTTCTGTTGTGGCCTATGTCCTTGCCCATGGTTCTCGGGAAGCATAAAGTTTTACTCAAGACTTCGTAACTCAATATTATGTTCCTGGCTAAATTGGAATGATAAAACTAGTCTAAAGATCGACACTTTTTACAGTAAATTATTGAAGTAAACAGTACGTTTAATAGAAAAAAACCTATTTGTGTGCTAGCAAACTTGAAATCCCTTTTGAAATTACTAGTAAGAAGTCGAGAGAGTGAGGATGATTAGAGTTGACATTTTAATTGGCTGGAACGGGATATTCCTTAATATTCCATCGAAAGGATTGAAGCATCTCTAGAAAATGTTATACGCAGGGGAGCTTGAATTGAGGCCCGCAAACTTTACAGATGAGACTAAGAAATGTTACGTTCATGTGATTCAAGTGCACTAATGCACAGAAGAGTGTTTTCCAAATCTCCAACTTCGTTTTACTGCACGAGGATGCATCCATCCGATCCTCACAAAAACAAATCAGCTCAGCTCATTATAAATGTTAAAGGAAATTTCCTACGCAGAGCAGAATAGTTTCAAGCAGCATCGAAGGAAGAAGATCCAGCCGAACCGAAACAGTTGAGAAAAGTTATTTCGGAGTGTCAAGTCGACGAACGTACGTGTACTATACCAAGCAAAGTTTTCAAATGCTCAATTTCTCAACGACTTCTTTGATATTCACTTCACTTCGTCTCCACGGTTCTTTCTTTACCGAGGCTTGCCAAAATCTTTAACACGATTTTTAAGCATAACATCTTGCAAATCGCAACTTCTTTGGTTGCGCAGTTAATCATCCCAAAATTAATGAACTATAAAGTATTAGGGAAGGTTCTGGTTTTCAAAATTTGAAATATTTCGGGATCGGCTAGTATGCTACAAGTTCTTCATCTTAGTGCTACTTGGGAATTATTTGCTAAACTTCACTAAAAAGTGTAAGTTCCGCGGCAGTATATATCAGACATAGTTATCTTTGGCTGATACATCCAGTATTCGAAAATGTCTTCCCCGAAAGATTTTCACATGGATGCTGTTTACCCTGAGCCTTTATCCAGACTTCGAAGAGGAATGCCAAGCAGTGATCTTCCGTCCTCAGCATCATACAGGCGAGCTGTAAAAAAACAAATGCATCGCAGTGGGTCCGGTCGATTTCGCACTCAACCCGTTACCTTCCATGAAATAAAAGTATGTTCATAATAATGAATTACATTTAATGGGGAGGAATAGGGAGGAAATCTAACATCTATTTATGGAACTGAGTAACTAACGACATTTTAAAATCAATATAACCAATTAGTTGGTTCCGGAAAAGTTGTTTTTTGATATATGTGGGCGACTAGTTACTAGATTGGATGGGTTGTTTATTTTGAGATATGCTTTTGTATGCCCAACTATCTACTTGTTTAGTCTGGTCTGATTCAAGTAAAAACCTGCTTAATGAGGAAATGGGG
Organism: Orthonychiurus folsomi; assembly: GCA_036851895.1. NCBI lineage: Eukaryota > Metazoa > Arthropoda > Collembola > Poduromorpha > Onychiuridae > Orthonychiurus > Orthonychiurus folsomi. The sequence continues at coordinate 8,259 of JAAXYW010002001.1, forward strand.
AGAGGGGTCCTTCCTCGTGTAAGGAAAATGACAATGTTTTTTTTTTGTTTTTAGTCTTTTTAGCTAAACTTGTTTTACCTTGGGAGTTAAATATTTTTGTCGAAGTTAGAACTCAGCAAACTATCTAAGCAATAGGCATATAGCAGAATGAAAGTGGCTTGCATGCTTAAACTAGCAAACGTTTTAGAAAAATGCGGATGAAAGCTTCAAGCGAAATCAAAGGTATTTATAAAGTAATTGCGAATTGCAGTGCATAGCATTATTTAGCCCCAAAATTTACTAAAACAAGTGCAGTATTTAAAGTATTTTATTTCCAGAAGGCTAAGCTGAATTATTGCAACATAGGATAAAAATGCTAAAAACTTTCGTATCATAAGTCTGTGTGCGTGTTTTTTTGCAAGTGGGTCAGGGAGTATAAATATAATTTTGTGCTGAACAGGAAGTAGACGAAGAGAATTTGACTGAAACAGCCGAAGTGGATACATCGGGAGCTTCGGTGGGAGCTGCAAGTAAATCGGAGTCGGATTTAAAGGCAAAATTTGAACTTTTCTATCGATCCATCAGCACCAACAATGAAAATCAGTTGCCTCAGCGTCGAACCCAAGTTACCCAAGTTTCGATTAGCTGCGCGGATGGAGGAACGGATCCTATTTCAGATGCTTTGACCGACGATACTGTGCATAATTCACCTGCAGCTACTAGTTCACCTCTCTCCATCCCATTTAATCAGAAAAGCAGACCATCCTTGTAATTGTAATCCGTCCTTCTCACTGCAACTATCATCATTCATTATGTACACATAATTACGTCTATTTAACGAAAACTTTAAATTTGCTTTTATAAATGTAGACTTAACATAAACTTTTGAAGTTTCAGATTTTTCTATGTATCTGAAAAAGTAACACTGTAATTACTTGTATATCCGCATCCGCAATGCATGGACTTGCTACAGGCATGCATTGTGACAAGCAGTGTTTAATGGCAGATTTAAAGTAAAATGAAACAGTAGCAAAATAGTTAAATGAATTTAAAATGTAATGCGATATTTATTAATGTTCAAGTAATGTAATTAATGTGTATGCGTATGTATATTATGTAACACGGTTCTAATTTATTTCGAGAGTACGGATATTTATTTCAAATCAAATTTATTGTTCAAGTTGATTTTTTGGAGAGCAGTTGATCTGTCTAATAGCGTAATGCAACTCGTGTGTAATGAACGGAAGATTTAATTGTTCTTAACTTTATCCTAATTGCAGAGCAGAAAATGGAGAATATTTTTCAAAGTGAATTATATTACGGGAACCGAATCAACTCACCTTTACACGTTCGCTCTTTTTGGTTCACTGTAACTCGGTGCACTTTATATTATTATTTTTATTTTATTTTACGAGACTGCCTACCAAATGTTAGTTCAATAAAGACGTGGTATACAAAATTGAGTCGTACTATTATGTCAATCATGTCTAGTTACAAATGTAAGCAACATTGAAAGCAATCCGAAAAAATTTAAATAGCATCCCTTGTAAACACGTATACAATTTATTTTAAAACTGATTATTGCAAATGTATTAGCAGAACAAGGTCATTTAAACCATTTTTTCTTTTGTTTCTTCTCCGCGGTTGGAGGTTTTTGTTCAATCACAGTCCTTTGTTTATAACGGCTTACGAGTTTGTCAACTTGGTCTACGGATTTTTTAACTAGAGGCCTTGATTTTGGTTCTCGCATCCGCCGCTCTTGCCTTCCTTTCTTCTTGTGTTTTAATGGCTTCAGACTGTTTCGAGTGATCTTCCCCTTAGCCTTCATACTTGGTAGTGAGGAAATTCCAAATTTGGCTGTAAGCCCAGAATACTTTGGAAGTTCTTGTTCTTCATGTGATTCACGCTTCTGATGTAATTTCGTCACCCCACTTCTCGACACACCTGCTTCCACGAATAACTTATTTTTCCGCTTTCCTTTATTCTCGGCTGAAGTGGCTTCATCTTTTGAACCAAGACGTAACTTTTTCCCATTCTTGTTTAGCTCCTTGCTTCTTGCCGCTCGCTTTTCCTTAGCTTGAATTGCCTTACGATTCTCCAACGAAAATTCAACAATTGGTCTCTGCAGAAGTGTTCAAACTATTTAATGTATGCCTTTTCACCACAGCACTACCACACAGCAAGAAAATGTTAAAAGGACAAGTTGAAAACTAACTTTCTTAGGTGAGAAAATTCCCGGATTATTGTTGATTGCTCTCAGTGCATGTAATGCGTTTTCATGCTTGGTAAATGTTACAAAGCCGAAACCCCGTGACTTTCCAACCCCATTTATATCCAGATCTTTCATGTCTCGCATAACCTTTGCCTATGGAATTAGATAGATTATAATGAGTTATATCTCAGCAAGCTCATAAACTTTATAGAATTTACCTCTGTCAAATGAGCTCTTTTTCCACCATATCTTACAAATAATTTCCTCAAATTCTTGTCAGTAAATTCTTGCGGTAAGTTATGGACACATATTCGCACGTCTGACACAAAAATACTTAAGTCTTTGAGCATTTGCCTTTTAACCCGATGGAGTTCCGCGCGCTTGTTGATATCATGAAGCGACATTCCCTCAACAGCCTCCGTTTCAGGGCGAATAACTAAATCAAAAACAAATTAATTTTACCATTTATTCAGCCGAAAGTAACAGGTCAAAAATGCTTACATCCTTCACGAGCTAAAAACAAGTTTCGTTTGTCCTTCGGTTCCTTTTTAACAGTGGCTGCGACTTGTAGTCTTTGATCAAGTTTATTCTTTGATAACGCCTCTGATACAACCAAGTGTCGTTTGCCTATTATGAAACTTGTGGGTTCTCTTTCATATTTGCCGATGCATGCTTCCAAATCTTCAGAGCTCTACAAAAGTTTGCATTATATGGGCTAGTAATAAAAACAATACATAATGTGTAAAACTACTCACTTTGAACTTGACAAATGCGGTTCCCTTCGGATGTTCGGTAAGACGATCTTTGCACAAAACTGCATAACACAATGGGCCAAATGCTTCAAAAAACTCTTTCAGTTTCTCTGGAGTAGTTTCGAATTCTAGATTCCGCAAGAATAGTGTCCTTCCTTCATCAGCATCGTCATTAACAACTTTTCGTCGTTTGGCAGCATGAAGGGTCTCCGAACTTTCAGATGATCCATCTGAGTCTGACGCCCTATAAAATATAAACTTATCATAGCTACACAAAAATGTAATTCAGCTTAAGCACATATTAAATTGAATTTTACGAGTCATCATCACTTCGCTCTCTCTTAACACCCGTGTCGAGCTCGTCAAAAGGTTTGACATCTTCATATTCATCAATAACTTCTTCTTTTATTTGAATTCCATTTAAATCATCTGAATCTGGTTTAACATCATCAACCTCAGGTTTGACTTCAGTCGCTTGTTTCCCTTGAAACTTTTCCTTTGAAAGTGCCCAATCGATTGCAATAGGACGACCTTATATTGCAATATAAGTATAAATATAGGTAAACAATATAAGTAGACCATTCTATTTAATAATTCTTCGCTTGCCCATAAACTGTTTCAGATTCAGTTCCCGAATAGCTTTCGCGGCCTCTGGCACTCTAGCATATTGAATGAATGCACATCCAACCATTTTCCCATTTGGTTTCTTCAAGATATTTAGATCTTTTATTTCCCCACATGATGAAAAGTGCTCGCGGAACTTTTCCTCTGTTACCTGTACAATAAAAATTTTTTCACGATCATTTCGATTTTCTTCAATAAAAATATTTTTGTTATAACTAAACTAATATCAACCAAGTCAAAACCAATCACTCCTTGCCAAGACATTATATTAATTCTATTAGAGGTAGATGTATATGTGTGTGTACAAAGCAAAGTAGTGTGACCTTACCTGAAATGATAAATTTCTAACAACTAAACGGGCGGCTTTAGATATTTTCTTCGGTTTTTGTTTTGGAGGTGGAACGGAAGAAGTTGGTGGTCGGTCCATGATGCACGTGGGGAATGAATTGATTTTCCCGGGTCAATCCCATTGGAAATGCGATGTATGTTCGTAGTGCAGGGCAGACCTGGCTGCGGGAAATCACCTATTTATGTGTATTGCATGGTTTGGTAATATGCATGCATAGGTATGTTTAATAATTATATGGTCATGGTGCGTGCGTAGATATACAACCAAATTCTTTTCTCAATTAACTTAGAATTTTTGAGCCAGGTAAACTTGAATTGAAATTTTGTATGCGTCTTTATGGTGAGAATGTATGGCGTTTTAATTTCTGAAGGAAAGACATCAGTGAATATTTGTGTTTGTTTTTGTGTTTTGTTTTTGGTACTTACAATTTAGAAAGTGTAAGTCAACTACCACGCAATTTGGCTTTTAATATTTTTACTTTTTGAGTTATAAAATCGATTGCTTAAAACGTAGTTATCGGCTAGCAAACATAAAGTGAAGGTTGCTAACTTATACGCAAAAAACCCCAAATTTTTTTGAAACCTATAAGCTTTCGCTTTTGAAGCTTTGAATTGCAAATTGAGTTGGAATGAAGATTTGATTGCGGATTGCGGCCTACAATTGTGAAATCGTTGGAAAGTTTAACATTGGATTCCATTCTAGTAAAATCACAAATACGACGTAGAGGTTATTAATACGTCAACGTCATGTAAGCCATATTGCAACTGTGTAACAACTAGATATTGATTTTAACTACGATGGAAGATAAGAGTTCAGGACATTTTGTTGCAAAGTGCGAGCAAAAGATTGGTTCGCCGATTAATCAAAATGTCTCCTCCCCAGGCTAATTAAATTGTGGCGATTGAAAGTGATGGCAAGCATGCATGGCCAGTGATCATTTTGCACCATCTGGTAAGCCGATTTGCTTTTTAACATAATTGTAAAATTAAGCGTTAAACTAGATAAATAGTGCAGTTATAAACATGCAACTTTTTTAACATAAATATAATTATAATATGTATATAGTGTTTTGCTCAAATCAGAGCTGCGATGCACCAGCGCAATGCGGTTAATTTTTATTAATATTAATTCACTGGCTTGATCCAATTTGGAGAAGGACTAAAGATTTTGTTCTTGTCAAAATTCGATTCATAATTATCTCGTGTGATACTTCAATAAGGCGTCGTCACTCATGCGCTGCACCTCCGATTTCCATTCCGTTTATAGAAATGTCACCGACTCTCCACTCCCCGACGTTGAGCGAAATACTAATTTTGCAAAGGAATCCTTAGCAAATCGAACGGTTGAATGAACAAAGAGGGTATTGCCTATTGCTGACAGACAGAGTGAGTGGAAAGCCACATAACTTGAGCTAAGGACCTCAGTAGAGTTACCATAACAACATTTCCAGAAATCCGGCCACAACAAATGCTTTTCATGTTCAGTTCAACTCAAGCGAGGACATTCATTCAAGTTACGAGGCCCTGCTCTGTTGTCTCTGGAAAACACTTGTCAAATAATTTTCCGATTTCTTGTGCTTGTGGTTGGAATGGTAGATCTTTGTCACGTCAAATTAAAAATCATCATTTTACCGCATTTGCTAGTAGCATCAGATCAATTTGTGAAGGTTTAATCACTGCAGAAACGCTACATGATACGACAGAAGCTAAAAATATTGCCTTATCTTACTTATTTTAAAATGAAATGTTAGCTGTGCTCTAAAAATCGTCTCCGCAATCACCGTGTGCCATTTTGATAATAGACTTTATAAATAGTGCGCTGATCAACATTTGATTAAGGAATTCAAGTGTGTGGACAATTACTTCAGGAATGCAATTAAGTCTGATTCAAATTTGGAATCATTCAAATCAAAACACCAGGAAGGATTCGCCGAGCTTAAGCTAAATTGTCACGCTAAATATACGGCTACCTCTTTCTTTTTCTAGTTGAGTTGAGACAAACATTTTTTGAAGTGATAGCGAATTAGACTAAAAGAAGCTGCAGTTTGAAATATGGACTGGGCATATAATACGACGACTGGGTTAGTCTCTAATTCATTATCTTACTCACCCACATCGATATGAACGCATGCATTGCAGAATTCCAGCGCACATTTGTTTTTTCATTTGTTTTAAAGTTTATCCTCCTAAAAAATTAATTTTTGCTCACTTCATTGCTTAAGCCGGATTATATATTTTTCAATCCTTATACTTGTTAACCTATAACATGTACTGTTGTATACTATACTGTCAAGCTTGACAACTACGATAATGGTAGCAGTACCAATAAAATTTGGTTTTCTCTCTCATCTAGTTATTTTCGATGCATCTTCTACATTAGATCTGCAGTGATATCTAAAAGATGAATGCTAATCTAAAAGTCATATTTCTGTTGTCATTCAAAACCGCTTGAAATGAACCCTCCTCGACGTCGACTTCTGTTTTTAATTGACTAAACATTACGTACGGGTGGATGGATAGATTAATTGTAGTAGCATGCAGACGGTTACTAATAGTAGTTTTTAGTATAGAAGGCGTCTAAGATCTATACATCCCTTTTTTGAATTTCTTAAAAGGCAATAAAACGTTTTAAAATATTTGAATCGCGAGAGTCTCAAAACAGCGCTCCTGCACTGTACTGCTTGGAAGTCTCATCAACCCTCCAATTGCACAACTTCCTTTTCAATTCTCCAAGTGTCGCTTTAATATGTTGTAATTTTAATTTGTTTGAGTGAGTTGTCCCAAACAGGATAATGTTGTATTAATTTGCGCTGATGGAAAATGGAAAATGTGAAAATGACTGGCTTTCAAATACGCCACGCGGTCTGATGTCTAAATTGTTTGAATGATTTTTTTAAAGTCTGTTTAGATTTTAACCACCAGAAAGCATATCATCAATTATTGTTAGTAAACACTAAAATAATTAAGCGATTCGGTTTAGGGTTAGAGCAGTCGTTAAGATGTAGGTTACACCACTGCGCTGCATTGTAGTAGCTTCCAATGGGCACAAGTCCTAAGAACCAAATCGATTGTTCTCTTTCTGAACAAGGAATTTGCTGAAGAGTGTATTTACTTTGTACTTATTGCTTGCCCAGTTCGACCATCTTACAATCTACAATGTCAAATTCTTCGCCTAATGCTTTTCTGCAGGCAGGAAGGATGAGCAACATTTGTGTAACATTAGCCAAATAGCTATGAATATTAGTGCTGCCGCTCTGTCAGTCAACGCAGTCAGCGAGTCATTTTCTTGTTGCTCAATCCTTTTTCAAAGTGCAAACAATGACGAAACAGCAATTAAATTTGGTAAATAAATCCAAGATATTAACTAAAACATGGTGGAAATGGTGAAATTGTAAGCCAAACATGTTCTAAGTCTAGATATTGCATTCCGCCCGATCCCAGCCCCACTGGATTTCTTACAAAATTGCATTTTGTATCACGACAGCTTAAAAGCTCGGGTCAGTTGAAATGGCATTGCGACAGGAAATCGGACTATCCTATATATGCACGCGCACGGAATGCAAGCTATTTTGCATTATCTTGCCAATTAATGTTATATTTGCCATTTCATTTGTAGTTAACGCTAGAGTCCGGTTCATACTGATTCTAATTGCTATTAGAACTAGGTCGTGTAGCCAGGCGAGGCAAGAATTAATGGTTTATAGGCAGAGCATCAATGTTGTGCAGTACAGGAGAACTCAAGTCCGAACCTGCACAAGTGAGTTTGGCTGGCCGAGTGAATTTAGGAAGAAGAATTGGAGTAAGGTGGAGCAATGAAATTAGTTCGCAATTTCGTAAGAGGAGGTGACTAAGGACTTTTTTCTCTTTTTTCGCGAGTTTTGATCCATAGAAAAGCAATTGTGAGGTAAGATAGTTGTTGGCGCGTTTAGTTAATCCAAGCTTTAGTGCATGATGACACATAATAGCCCAGGAAGTATTCCTGTGAGGAGCCGATATTAAGCAAATATGCTGACGCTAATGATGAGCAAACATTGTTGGACTGAAATAGAATAAACCAAAAAATACAAATGAAGTAAAAAAAAGAGCATTTTGAGGATGAGAAATGGGCAGCTGTAACGTGTTAAAGTAGTGTCCGCCGTGTTAGGAGGGAAGTAGTTCTGTCCCACTAATTCAATCTTTTCTTGGTGTAGTGGAAAAAATCGAGGTTTTCCAAGTGAAAACGATGTACTTTTTGTTGTAGTAAAACCGTTGTTCCATATCTGCCGAGATGACCTGCTGATCCAAACCAAATTGCACGCTGCTCCCTCCAACACCTGATGTGCATTCCATTCTATTATTTTTGTACTCACGCATGGAAGGGAATCAGTAGCAGATCCTCGTCTCTTTAGTAATGACCAGAGAACCGCAAACGTATTCGAAAGACTTATGTTTATGCTATTTTATATATCATTGTTGTTTGTGGCAGCCATTAGCCTTCTCCCTCTTGGTGATCTTGATTGTGTTTCTATCTCACATTTGGAAACCAAATGTACAGCAATCGGAGAAATAAACTTTCCATTTTCTACAACTTGTCCCCCAGTTTCAATCCACATTCAATAGTGAGCAGTCCTGTCTTCAAATGATTTTCAAAGAAGGACATTAATCCAACCAAATTTTAAGTGCACTTTGTTATTATTCTACGAAAATAGTTCCAGCTTTTTGTATTACATTTTTTCTGTGTGTTTCTTGAGTTTTTTTTTACTTCTGTGTTAAAATTGTTGCAATATTTAAGTTGCCTACTGCACGGATGGACACGTGTTAATTATTCAGTTTTAATAATTTGTTTCTAATTCACAATGAAAAGGGTGAGCGGCGGGAGTGGTGCTGATGATGCTGTTATTGGATCCATACCTGTTCCTACAGCAAGGAAGCTTAAATTGGACCATCAGGTGAGTTACAACTTTTTATTTAGTCCCAAATTAATTAAGCCACTGCGTTATTATGGAAATGCATGTAGCAAGTCTGTATATCGTATCCATTGAAATAGGACTGCTCTAGTTTTATTTTGATGATATGATGGCATTTGCGATAACGATGACAGATAAAATCCAGTTTTAATACGTGAAACATAGAGTGCTCGCTACAAAATCGATAGCATTAGTCAAATTTGGCGATTTCATTGTTGTATTTATTTCCCAATTTAGTGTGCCTTATTGACATGATTGTTGTTTTCCTTTTTAGTTGTAATGTCTTCTTATTTTTAAGAAGGATGTGGTGTACTGTGCGTCTTCACACTCATTAATAGTGATGTAAGTTTTATTAGGGGGTTTCAAGTGATTAAGATTATCCGTTTTTTCGTTTTTCGATTATTGGATTAAATCAGTTTTACTTGAATGCACCGCTTAAATGCTAAACCGCTTTTCGCTTATTGGGAACGGAA
>JAAXYW010002002.1:0-17567 GCA_036851895.1 Orthonychiurus folsomi
CATTAAAGTCGTTTTTCACTTTGCAGGTAACCTGGCCGCGGCTTGTGATATTGGAGTTTTGGCGAAGCACCACGTCAGCCATATTCTGACGATTGACTCCTGCCCACTTCCTGCAAAAATAACACATCTTCCGAATGTGAAAACAAAATTTTTGCAAGGTAATGTATTATCATTCTGTTAAATATGCATGTTTTACAGATAATTTCTTCTTAGTAAGCGATATTCCACGTGAAGATGTTCTGCAGTATTTTGAGGAAACGTACCTATACATTGAGGAGGCCGTCAATAATGAAAATACTGGGACAATACTAATTCATTGGTAAATCTTCACATTAAAATTGGGTTGACTTTTATTTCGAAGTTATTTTTAAATGTTCAACATTGTATAGTTATTTTGGAGTCTCTCGAAGTGCCACAATAGTTCTGGCTTATTTAATGAAGAAGTACCAAATTACTGTGGAGGAAGCACAAGAGAGGTAAATTTGATGTTGCGCTAACTGTGTGTGCTTGCTTGTTCCGATCGAAATTATCGTTTTATTATATCTAGGGTAAAAGCAAGAAGAAGCGTAATTGGGCCCAACTTCGGATTCCTTGCACAATTGAAATTGTACGAAAGAATGAGATTTCGAATTGACAAGAATAATCTGTACTACAAAAGGTTTCGCCTGCATGTAGCCTCAGATAAAGTCAAATCTGGTAAGCATGGCTAAAACCGTTCTAGGATTTGTAATGGTTTCAAATTTAAAAATTGAAAATGTTAAATGGCATTTTCATTCTGTTTAAAATTAGAATTGTCCCATTACTAAGTTATTACTTTGTGAATCCTCTAGTGAAAATCCTTCCGCATCCTTACAATGATGTAATCAGGCCTGACCCATCTTTATTGTCAGTCAAGCCGGAGCCGGTGGTATACCAGTGCAGAAAATGCAGGTACGCGTGGGAAAAGCTGAACATTTACTTTTGAAGTGTTCGAAACTACGGCTATTAAGACCTTCTTCATATTTATCTAGGAGAATACTTGCGTCTGCCAGTAATTTACTTACTCACAACGAAAGGAAGTCCCCGCTTTGGTTTGATTTTGAAACTGAAGAAGAGTGTTCAACCCCAATTTGCTCACAGATGCATTTTATTGAGCCTTTGGCCTGGGTAACAAAGCCTTTTGACATTGAAGTTAGTATTTTGTCATACATCTTCTTATTCCTGATACAGATGACAGCTGTTCCTCAAAATCTGCAAGGGAAACTTTACTGCCCGAATCAGATGTGCAAATCGAAATTAGGAAGCTTCAGTTGGATCATGGGTGGGTTCCTCCATTTTTATGTGCTCTGTAAAAGTGGATGAGATAGAACTACTTTATTCAATATGTACTCTACGATCTTTCCGAAAATCTTATTTGGCATTTTTTTATTTCTTCTCAGGATGCTTATGTTACACTAGTAATATAATATTTTCTTTATGATGTTTCTAGGTGTCATGTGTCCGTGCGGTGCAAAAGTCCAACCGGCATTCTACTTGGTCCCTTCTAAAGTGGATCGCTCGACTATCAGTCCGAAATATTCAAATAACTCTGTAATCCTGAGTTCAGCTACAATGTCAATGTTATATGCTAACATTTTGATGACATCAACTAGAACTAGGCTGGTGATGGAGTTCTTGGGACAAAAGCTGACTTGACATCTCCAAGTCTTGAAGTTTGAAATGAAATGTCTTTCCTCTCTGATATTTTTCTAATTTCCTCATCTTCATCTATCACCCGTCGCTTTCGCTTCGTCGGAATGGCTAAGCCTGACACGCTACGCTACATTTATCTTATGAAATAATGAAACTTCTATTTCCCTGTTCTGATTAAACTTAAATTCAAAACTTTCCTACTCTTGTCGCTCTCAGAATTTGCAATCTTGCAAACATCTTACGAAAGTAAAACAATCATTCTCCAGCCTGCTTACAATACATTTAAATTCTCGAAACTATATTTTTAATCTTAGTACATTGCATCCTGAAAAAAATTTAATTAGCCATAGATCAGATTTTTATATTTTTGATTTTGTATTCTATTTTATAATTGGATGCTATTATTTAATGCTTTATTTAACTGCAGTCGTGTGAATAAAAGGCTGGATTGTGCTAAAGCTCATTCGTATCCCTGGCATTTCAATAGAACAGTTGAATTGAAATCTGTGTCTTCAATAACTCCTTAACGTTCCGCACACCGTGGACTAGACACGAACGTGACAATTTGATGAAGAAATATTCCTGTACCTTTTCCAATTTTGGGAGCCAGATTCCTGTCAGGCCAGTCAGGCGGTCAATGGGCAGGATTCGAATTGTACGTACTACGTACAGAATTCCTGCGTGCATGGAATTTCTTTCTTTGGAAGAATTAATTACGACGTTGCATTCACGGAATTCCTTAAATTCTGATCCCATTCATTCCACGGGAGGGACTCAACAACCCAATTCGAGCTTCGACTTGTTTACTTTTTCAATTGAAATGGAGCTGCCTCCATTCACCGTGCACGTTACGTACGACATGGCAGGCGGACATGCAATCCCAGCTTATTAGAATTTAGACAGGATTCGACAATAAATCAACTCTTCGCCTTCACAATCGTATGTATTTTCCACTTAAAATGCAGTCCGCATCCCAGCTTTGTGTGGACAACATACACTGCATTGGAGCTAAGAGAATCTCACACTTATTTTACGTACCACTCACGTTCACATATCAAAAGGCACAGTGTGCATCCGAATTTTAAATCCGAGAAATAAATATAAGGAAGCAACGGAGCTGGAGAAATGGCGCAACTGTTTCGCAAACTTCGAATTGACGATCTCCAAGCGGCATATATTCAATTTTGTGGGAAAGTAGAAAGACTGGCTCCGGACTCCGTTCTGTTCCAGGCCGAAATACGAAAATTGGAAAATGAATTCAGTCTACTAAAGCAAAAGATTCAATACTGGGATGTGCTCATCAGCTATTCCAGAACAATACCTGAGAGTGATGAGGTGGGCCTTGCCAGGGATCGTCGGATGATTTCAAATGCGATCAAAAACATGGACATCATTTTGGTCAACGATGCAAGTAAGTTTAATCACGCCATCGCAGATTAGTTATTATTGTCACTCATTTTAAGTATATTAAAAGTATATTCCCGGCGCAGCCAAAATTTTTAACTTGTCCAGCGGAGTATAAATGCGCTTTAAATCAAATTAAATTAATATACACTCCGTAACATGTACCCAATAACCCTTAATAAAACAAATTTCAGCGCGGAATAACAAAAGAGATACAGCTTCATAATATTCTCTCTCTCAATGGGCTTAGTGCCAACAGTTGGGGGCCCCATAGAGAGCAGGGAATAGGAGGCATTAATTAAAGGACAAGTTAAAATCTACACGGCAGTAGAGCTGTGCTTGGTTGCTTGGTAGCGTGGTTGGTCCGGCATCTCCCGGATAGAGTAATGCCCCGGGTTCAACTCCCGGCGCAGCCAAAATTTTTAACTTGTCCAGCGGAGTATAAATGCGCTTTAAATCAAATTAAAATTAAAAGTATATTATTGGACCGGTTGGCGAATATGATTTGAATTTGAAATATGCGGTGACATACATAAATGACGGAGTCTTCGCCTTCAATCCAATTTTTTTGTTTTCCAGAATTCAGAAACGAATCCATGGCTTCCAGAGCTGCTCCCTACACTGGACACGACAGCTTTTACTCCGCCACTTCAGAATCCGACAAAGAAAATTGGACTTCACGAAAACCCAGGTCATGCTCTGCAACTGCAACTCAACACCGTCATTTTCCAAATTCACCAGAATTGTTTTCTACCCCTCCTCCACCATCAAGGACGATACCCCAGCACAGCACGTCTTCAGTCCAAGCAAATCGAATTGGCATTACAAATCCCCAACTTCCTGGCTCACCATTATTCATCCCTGCAACCCCTGAAACTGGCAGCGGGTATGAAACTTCAACTGCATCAAGTTCTCCAGCAGAATCCGTCATTGAAAATAGGACATGCTCGGCTTGGGCTAATCCGAATCACGGTGCTGCATTTGCACAACAACAATGCAGGCTTCCGTCATCATGGACAAGCCCAAATTTGGCATCGACTCCAGTGACCAAAACTTTTCCAGTCGTCCCCCAGAATCCTGTGTCATTCAGAGGGGAGGGATGGATTCCAACTCCAGGATCCAGCGTGAGCAGTATCAGCAGAATTTCCCCTTTCGGACCACCCCTTCCAGCTCCTTATTACATGACTGAAAGTGCGGAAGGCACTTTGCTTGAGGATTTGACGAGTACGACAAAAGAATACACGCCTCTTTAAAGGATGTCAATGTCAGGAAAATATTTCTGTATTATAAACTTGTTGAATTGTGCTATTCTGGCACCCACTCTTGTCTTTTCAAAAATGAAGTAAATCAATTCATAAAGTTGATCGGGTTTGAATTATTAGTTGTTTTTATTTGTACCAAGTAAAGTTTGAAAGTTTTAATTCGTTCGAACTCCGCATAAAATATACTCAATACTTATTTGAATTACAAAAAAATTGGGAGAAGCTAAGGAGTGCGAATTAATGTATATTTTACGACATTTTACGAATATGTTTCACCAAATTAAGAGTAATTTTAACTGCTTTTAAAAGAAATCAGTTCAACGCACAAAACAGCAAATAAATTTATAGTGGACACTGGACAGAGTACTCAAAGACTCCACATAAGCAGACAAACATTGAGTTTTGCACGGGTTTGGCATAGTGGAATAAGTGTTGCGGGGAAGCATAATATTTCAACTCTAGCCGACAGTTCAACTTATATTTTTGGGATTCTGTTCATTATTTTCAATTTGTTAGAGTGCGTGGCATAAAAAAACAGTAGGTAAAAGCCTAAAAATGTTGGTGACTGGTGAAGGAGAGAAAATGGTGAAGAATTTACTGATGAGAGCTTGGCGTGAGCGGTGGACTCAAGTTCAATGGGGAATCCATGTAAAACAGGTTCGTTCGCTTGGTTCGGCATCTTTAAAATTCATTTTTTATTTTGTTTTAATTGTGAGTACCTCATACTGGCTAACGCAAATGTCAAAAATTCAATTTCTATAGGTGACCGATGACGAGAAGGTCATGGCGGATTGCATACTTCAACAAGCGCTTACTGGGCCCGGTCCGAATGCTTTGGTTTTGTCGTATTTAGTGCATTCCGTGTTTTCTGAGGTAAAAATTGATCCAACAAGAAGGGTTTGGAGTTTGATTTTCCAGTTTTTTGTAAGACTAAATTTTGTAGATTGTGTCAACGGCGTCAGTCCTGAAAAGTGTCAGCAAGTACGATGGATATCATAAACCTTTTTGCATCATCAGTCTTCTAGACTTACTGGAAACTATGCAGGTCGGAACTTGAACGTATTTGTAGTTTTATTTTATTATTTATGAAAAAGATTGTTCTATTTTTGGGTTACTGCGTTATGAACAGCACGTTATCTAGCTTTTTATTTTATTTGACAGGAAAGGCTGCTAGTAGGAAACGATACAGTCGATTTGGCAATTTCAATTCAATCCGTTATCCACTGGCTTCTGGCCTGCATGTATTCTTCGCTGGAGAATCTTTCTGACTTTACAAATTCGAGTGATACAGATACTGTTGCCGCTCTTCCCACGACAGAGGATTCAAAAATTGTTAACAAATGTCGAAAACTGATTGGATTCATGTACAGCGATCTTCACCTCAATGCTCTAATACAAGTTGCAAACGCTTCAGATCAAGGTATGCATATTCATGTTTTTATTGCACCAAAAAGACAAATAATAAATTTCTTTATTGTGAAGGAACTCTGGAGAAAATCAAGAAAATGTGCAGAGAAGTCGGAAAATTTTCTGAAGGGCCGCATAAGGACGACATTGCACATGTTACTGCGTAAGTCCACCAAATCTTGAAAACAAACTTGTGATCATTAGGTTTTATTTTTTGAAAACAACAATTTTTAAGATTAATTGGCAAAGGGAAAACCACCTCGTTTAAGCCAGCGGTGCTTCTCACACCCATCGATGCGTATTCTGTTAATGGAGCAGTGCACACAACAATTATGAGGGCTGCACTCTTAAAATCTTCCGCTGATATTCCTTTCACTGTCAGTGACCTTCTAGCAATAAAAGAGCTCAAGGTTTGTCCATTGGTCTGTACAATTTTTATTATGATACACGTAAATAATGTTATTCAATATTATTTAGAAAATTGGAAACGCCGATTTAGTTTGCGATTTAATTCATTCCGCAATGGTTGGCCTTGTGGATGCACTTGGAACGGAATCTGAGGTCCGATTCTTAGGATTTGTCTTTTTCCAACTTCCATCGCTTCTCAGTGCTTTGAAAGAAAATTTGAGCAGTAATACCTGATTAACTTAAATTACTGTTGTTTAAGAGACATCTCCATTTCTCTTATATGTCGAATTAATTATTTTTACCTGTAGATCCTGGAGATTTAATAAGTGGTATTGAACTCTTCATTACCAATGAGTCTACACTCGATGTAATTGATGTCAAACTTCATGCTGGTGAAACTTCAACACTGGAATTATTTCTTTCAGCCCTTTCAAAGAACAACCTTGTGACAAAGGAGCAAAAAATAGCAATTTTGAATAAGTGCGTATTTGAAAAGATTATCGAATGTTAGGTGTTAATGTTAAGAATATTAAGTGTCAAAAAATGGAAGTAATTTCTTTCTTTCTGAAATTGTTAGGAAAGGCGGAATATCCAGTTTAAATTCAACTCAACCAAAACAGAATTCCAGCAAGGCAATGCTACTTCTGAAGGCAGAAACTACTCTTCTGTCTGTGCTCAAGACGTTAGATGGCGATTATTCCAAAAATCAGGTCAATGAACTTGAAAAATGCCTATACAATTTTCAAAACAATGTTTTAGGCCGGTCTCAGAACACAACTTATACTTATTTTTTTAAATCATAGGATGCCATTCTGGGAGTATTATCCGAAATGTTCCGAGTAAAAAGTTTTGAATTGATTTTAACTGCCTCGTCAGCTACTGGAAGATTACAGCAAGTGACTTCCAGACTGCTGAAATTGAATCAAGCCAGCCGAATGGTTACTGGTGAAGGAAACAAAGCGTCTGCTACAAGGGCCTTGATTTTTGACATTTCATTTTTGTCA
This sequence comes from Orthonychiurus folsomi, assembly GCA_036851895.1. Lineage (NCBI taxonomy): Eukaryota > Metazoa > Arthropoda > Collembola > Poduromorpha > Onychiuridae > Orthonychiurus > Orthonychiurus folsomi. Next base: position 7,157 of record JAAXYW010002002.1, read on the forward strand.
TTGTGCTACATTGTTCAACATTTTGGGATAAAATCTCTTGATTTTGATACATCATCATCATTCTTCACTGAATGGGCGAGGGAATGCATGGTTGAAGGGACAATTGCCAAAAGTCCGGACAGGATTTTAGCTCGTTGTGATCAAAACAAAGTTGATCTACTCCTCAATACTTATCTTCAACCAGCTGGGAATGGAGTAGGAGATCCATTGGAGCTAAAAACCAGGTAATATTAATTGTCCACAATTAATTCTGGAAGGTTCTGTCTAAATGTAATACTATTTAAGCCTCGTCTTCTGGCATGAATTGGCAACAAATGCAGTCGGAGTTGTCAGAGAATTACTTCTCGCTTGGGAGACTTCCGCGATTTCTCTGAATGAAGTGAAACGGATTTTGGATACATTACGATCAAAAGTATGTTCGGTACCGGTGTCCGTTGCTGCTTGGTTGTGCTCTTATATTCAGGTACGCTAAATTCGATTGGTGTATCAGGACAAACTCAAACCTTGACTCCACTACAGATCATGAGAGAGGAAGACGGAGGTAAAGCACGATACATTCTGAATCACTTTTTGACTCCAGTCTCTGCATCTGAAGATAATCAGGACAATTTTAAAGAACGGTAAAGGCAAAGGATCATGTTCAATGGCAAATTTGTTGGCTTCATATTTGTTTTTTGGAAAACTTTTTTCTCACATAAAATGTTTAATGCTTTCAGATGTGGAATGATGAATTCAGTTATCACCAAAATGATGATGTCCATTCAGTCTACTCCATCCTCCACACCGACGTCCGGTGCGCAATTATGGTTAGAATAGATATTAATTGAATTTTTAAACTATTCATCCTTAATAACCTGGAGTGTGGCCCCTGAGAAACTTTGACTCAAAAAATACTGTTTGTTCAGCATCTCCGAGACACGTCCAACTTCAGAATTGTTTACCCCATGTTGGGATTCGATTGGACGGAGAGGACTTTTAGATGTAGAAACAACATTAACACTGCAGCGAATTTTAGAATTGGGCCCTCCTGTTTTATTCGTCCAACTTTCAATACAGGTGCAGAAATTTTGATTGATTATTGAAGTAAAATGGTTCAGCTAATATAATGTTGTTTGTTTAGGAGTTGTTCAGTTTTCAGCACTCTCAAGATTTATTACAGTGGAGTGACATAATTTACGGAGTACTTCATTTCGATCTGGAAAATTGTGCGAATGCCTTATTCACTTCCGTATTGCCGAACATGCTACTGCTGACTGCAAAGTAACGTTCCCTTCCCTGCCTAACAACTTGCCATGCAAGACGGGGAGTCGTATGCTATTTAACCAGAGTATTGGAAGTGGCTTTTAATATTATTTTGTTTGTTATTGTAGGGTGGACTTTATTGAACCTCAATTATCAACACTGGTAATTTTATCAGTTGAAATTGCTCTGAGTCTTCATCTCCAATCCCAGGCGAGCAAACTCAAGGAAGACACACAAGAGCCGTCAGCCAAGAAAAGAAAAATCAGCAATAGTGTTATTCAACAAAGCGTGCGTTGCAATTTTGAACTTCAACTTACACACAAGCCTAAATAATATAATAATATCCTTAATTTGTGATTTAAACTCTGCAGAATGTAATGAGTTACTTGAAACACTTGTACGGCACATTTTCATCTGTACTTGCTCAGAGAAGCAGCGAGTCCCGACCACAGGCAGTTTTTATCCTTCGATTTCTTGAACAAATGGCAGCGAGAGAACCATCCCTCATTACTGGTTTACTTCCTCATAAAACTGTACGTAATTTCAACTACTGCTGCAAAACTTTATGTTTTAAATAATTAATTAATACCGCTTTTTCTGTCTATGCATCTCTTTTACAGATACTGCATTTGATGATGCTTTTGGGAGACCAGATAAGTCCAGCCCTGCTTCCAAGTTTATTTACCCTTGGTAACCCACTTGGCAGGAAAGCATGTGCACAGGCAATAGCTTTTCTTAAGCATACTTCTGATACAAACGATACATTGTTTTGAAAGACACTTTTACAATTTTGTATATTTTATTTTATATATTTTAAATGTTTTCTACTCTGCCAATAAATAGGATTGTGACGTATTTTATCATACCATTGTTTGTGATTTACTGAATCCCCTATTTTTGCAAATTAGTTGGTTTGCCGCATCACAGTCCGAGTTTAATATACACACATCTTCTTGGCCGCGGGCATTGGATTAGTTGAACCTTTTACAGTTTTGTAATTGGTATTAGTGTGACTCGTACATTTTTATAAAGTTGTGAAAAATTGGAACTATTCTCAGTTGTGCTCTACGGATTGAATGAGTGTATCGTATTTAATTTGCAGGTGTTGATGTTTGAGAATAGGACAAGTGCAAGCCTATCTATTTTCTAGGGGATAACCACTTTCTGGCTGGGAAGTACGAATTTACCCGTTCGAGTGCTACAGAAATGCTGACTGCATCATTGTTCTTACTCAGCACCATTGTAGAATTATAATGCATCCTCACATGTTTTTTTAATAGTATAATTATTACGTGTGATTATTGTAAAATGGTATTATTTATAATACTACATTTACCAATTGGGGCCGTATTAATCATTGCTAGTGCAAAACGAATGAAGTGACACAATAAATGACAGTTGTGTTGTGCTTTTCTCAACAGGAGTCCCCGCCCGAGAAGATTTTCTCATCAACCACCCCTGGTTTCGTTTACTGAGATTGAAGTGGTAGCGCAATCTCCGAAACCGATACCCGGGCATCCAGCTGGTGTGAACTTCTGTGAATGAAAATCGGTCGATTCCCTCGCAAAGTGTATGCGCTACTGGGTAAAGAGCATTTGCATGGGACTGAATACTGCAATACATAGGATCCTCCACAACTACAAAATTTTTAAAACTGCCTTGCATGCAACAGTTAATACATTTAATTACAATTGAATCTAATGTTTTATTGTAGAGTTTCACAACTCCTTGCACGACAAGTCGAGAGGCAAATATGAATTATGATATGGCAAACCTAGTTCTAGGTTTGGGTTGGAAGCCAAAGAATGGCTCAATTCTGTTTTGGAAAGCTGGATTTTCAATCATATCATAAGCTATAAGCTGGAGGACTACTGACAATGGGACAAAGGTCAAATCGTGGAACACATTTCACAATATGTTTGTAAATCTGGAAAATGAAATCAGGGAGAGTGACATTTCCCCATTTCCTTGCATGCAAGAAATCCACGAGCCCTGCACCGCCCTGCAAGCAGATCAATATTATTGATTTCCTTCATCATTCCTCCTTCATTTCCTTCCGTCGTCTTCTGCTTCACCGTCTTCAACTTTTTGACCCATCCAAAGCAAACCCTTCGTTCTTGTCTCATTCATAATTCTGAACTCTAAACTCGAAAATCCATCCTTCCTCTTTATTCCCTATTACAGAAATTTCCAAAACAATTGGAATTTCATAGTGTGGAATGTAGTGGGGCTGAGATTCTTCAAATGTCTCTCTAGAACTGAACCACTTTGTTCACAAATCTCCGAATTCTGTGAAACTACGTAAAATCCTGGTCAACATGGGTACAGTCCTCAGTTTTCCCCCAAACAATAATAGTAAAAACTACAATCAAAACTACCAGTCGGATAATCATCAACAATCACTGTCGTCCACACTCAAAAAACATAACACAATATTCCTGAGTGGATTGTCTTGGAAAAGGATTATGAACAAGAAAACCCTCATGAATCAGAACCAACATCGTATTCCCTTGGATAATATTCAGCCCATCCTCAACAATGACTTCAATATTAACAACAATTACAAAAATAATTGCAATAAAAACCTCCAACAATCGCTTCTCAAGCACAAAGGTAAATCAGAATTTTTTTAATCAGGTTGATTTATGCTAGTTGGCCACAGCACAGGCCTAAGCGCCAGGTGGTATATCCATATCACATAGGCCTTTAAATATTAAGCCAACGCCGAACATTGAAATGAAAACTAATTTTAAAAACACCATATCTCTGTAGTTTGTTTTCATTGCCACGATTGGGTTAGTATACAGTTAACTGTAACGGCCGTGCACTGAAAAAAAGTGAATTCTCTCTAGTTCTTTGGATCACATGAGGTTTAAGTTAAATCCGATTGTCATTACTTTCGTAATTATTCCAGGTTTGGACCTGATCCGTCACCAATGTCCACAGCAGCAGCAACAGCAATCCATTTTGCCAACCCAGCAAATCCACAACATCAAATACATCCCAAAGGCAATCCTGACGAACAATCCATTAGTCAATAATAACAATAAACGCACGACCATCATCCAAGCCTCCACCTCAGAATTACTAAAGTGTTTAAGTTTATTCATCAAAACTAAATTTAAATTTATCCTTAATTTACAAGCAAACAACGTTATTCTGTGGCTTCGTAATGTTGATAGAAATCTTTTGCTCCAGGGCTGGCAGGTATGTACTGTACTTAAGAACATCTAACTTTGACGAGTGTAACTTAAATTTACTTTTTTTTGATTTCAGGATATTGGTTTTATAAACCCAGCAAACATTGTCTTCATTTACCTTCTCCTTCGTGATGGCGTCAACTACAATATAAAACCCTCAAAAAACAATCTCATGGATAATTCCAGCAACTCAAACACCCTAGTCTGGAATTGCATTAAAAATGAGACGGAACTGCATAGCTACGTCCTCACCTGTCTGTACTTGTCCTACAGTTACATGGGAAATGAAATCTCGTACCCAATCAAGCCATTCCTGGTTGATAATCAACAACGGGATGTGTTTTGGGACAGGTAAGCAATCAGTAGACTAATTTAATCCCTAAAAATGACACCAACTTGCACTTCCTCGGATACACACAAAATGTGTCTTGTTTATAATATGTGTCAAAACGTAGGTATTTCAATTTGACTACTTTAGAAGAACTGGTCCAGTACAAATAATAATAAGATTTAGGTGTTACAGAAAATGTGTTCGAATTTAAAAATATTTCTTGCGCTAAACTCCGCTCAAAAGAACTGATTTTTTTCGTCGGTTAAACTAGATTAGTTTAGCTCGTTTCTAGCATTTACTGCTGTCGAAACATTAATGAGCAAGGCCAATCATCACTTCGAGACAAAGAAATTGTAGATGAGAACTTCTTGCTTGTATTTAATTATTATTATTTTTTATTTCCAGGTGTCTAAACATAATAAATTACATGTCCAGGGATATGCTCCGTATAAATGCGGAACCAACGTTTTTCACAGAAATATTTTCGGAGTTGAAGTCAATTGGAATGAAATACTAAGATATGAAGACTGCACAAGCAGCCGAGCCGCCCGACAAGCTCAGCAAAAAAGTTTCAACTCTTCGGTTCGCGTCCTAAGTTTAATTATGGGTTTCAACAAAGTGCGGGTCCGGCTTGAGCACAGCATTGCAATCACTGACTGCATAGACGACCTATGAAGTAAACCTGATTTACCAAACAAGCTTTAATTAATTATTCATAATTAAATAGCAAGGAAGGAATCCTAGAAACTTCCGAAAAAACTAAAAAAAACTCCACAGGAAAAGACATTGTAAATCTCTGATGCCGGCGCCCGGCGGTCTTTCCGCAGGACCTCACCTCAACCAAGAAAAACCATCACAAACTGTGAACTCATGCCACTTGGCTAGACATCTAATTTTAATTGAACAACTAATTAGAATCAGTTCTAAATGTATTGCATTGGCTCAATCTCCCTTGAATTTGAAGACCCGTTTTATTGCACATCTGTATTTCTCTAATAACGCACCACCATACTACACGTTTGTAAAAGTGAATGCAAAATTCAGGCACGGCACGGCACGAGCACGATTCCAATCGCACAAACTAAACCTGTGTGATAATTTCTAATCCCCTAATTATCGTCCTGTTTAAACCAAAAATCACACGCGAAGTATTAACATTTGCAGGATTGATTGTAAATAGTGGTCATTCATGTTTTAAACCAACGTTATGTTTTTAAATGATAAGTACTTAAATTAAATTAGGGGTATGGTTGAGTGTTATGTATGTACGTAGAATTAATGATGTGAAGGTGCAATCTGTCTTGAGAAAATGTATTCAAAGAGGAAAGTACAAAAAATGAATTTGATTCTTTTCAAAACATTTTTTTGGGTTGAGCCAACTCAGCGCAGCGCAGCGATGAATTGACAACAATTTAGTTTGCCGATGTCGGCAGATACAAAAAAAAAAGAATTGTGAACGTCCCGGTTAACTGACCCTGATATCTGCTTGTAATTCATGTAAATTAGAGGATTTCATAGAACGGGGAAATTTCAGATTTGCCAATAAACATTTGAGTTAATTCACGTTTTGCTGTGTCTTGTACATTAGTTGTAAGTAAGGTATGGTGCCGAGTAAAGTCATATTTAGTGTTAGCGTCTTGCTGATAATAAAACTCATTGCGATTTGCAAAATCAAGAATAATTGGCAAACTTTATTTTTAAAATTAGAGGTTCAAAATTTTACCTGTCGTATATCAGAATTTTGCCTGAGTTATTTATGGTTTATGTGCTTAAACTCTATTTTTTTGAAACGACGTTTTATCGGTCAATTGGATTGCTTTAAAAAATCATTTATTGTGGCTTGTGGTACACTCCACAAACCGCTAATTTACCAACATTTCAGCACAGATACATAAATTTTATCAAAATTGCAAGTTCCGCGGCGATTGATTGAGGCAGTTTGCGGCTTGTGTCGTGTCGTCATATCGAGTCGCTTATGGCTCTGACACGTACCCCCCGTGCACAAAGTTGGTGGGAATCGTTTGAATTTCTCGACCTGAATGGGTTAATAAATAACTTGCATCCAACCACACAACAACAATGACCTTGTCTGATATTGAAGACATTAGAGTTCAGAAGCGGAGGACCAGTGGTGACGATGCTGTTCGTATACGAAGACGGAATGGAAAGAGTTCCGGTGGTGACACTGATTGCAGTGCTAATGGAGGTACGAGCACCGTATTTTTTAATTTTACGTGAATTATTACATTAATATATTTCCTACTCCACTTCAGCTCCCACTAACGACCTCGTCCCTTCCAATTACTCCGTTTATTTGAAGACTTGGGGCTGCAGCCACAATTCCAGTGACTCGGAGTACATGGCAGGGATCCTCGCCGAATCTGGCTTCAATATTGCCGGTGAGTTTATTTGGATTATTCAAGTTTCCAAATATGCGGCATAATAGTATAGCAGGGAACTACAAAGAGCGCAGCGATTTTCCCGTTCCCTGATAGTATAGTATTTATTGAGTGTGATTGTCAAATTTGTTTTCTTGTAGAGTCCAAAAGTCTGGCGGACGTATGGGTCCTAAACAGCTGCACTGTCAAAGGGCCTGCGGAGCAACACTTTAAAAATGAAATTGAAAACGGAGAGAAATTGGGAAAGAAGATTGTTTTGGCGGGTTGTGTTCCGCAGGGGGAGCGGCGTGCAGAGTTTATGAAGGTACAGACAGGCAGGAATTTGATTGACTTCCAAAAACAAAAAGACGTCGATCAAAATGACCACACAATGATCTAAAAATCTCTTCCTCTTCCAGCCGCACTCCTCCATCGGCGTCCACCAGATCCAGCAAATCCCGTACATCGTCGAAGAAACCCTTCGTGGTCACACAGTCAAATTACTGGGCAAGAAAACGGATGGTGAACGTCGAGCCGGCCATGACTTAAACCTCCCGAAAATAAGGAAGAACCCGCTGATTGAAATTATCCCGATTTCTACAGGCTGTCTGAATCAATGCACTTACTGCAAAACAAAACATGCAAGGGGGGAGCTGGTCAGTTATGAAATGGGTGAGTTGACTTCATTTTCATTACAAAATATGCGTTCAAATTCAGATAATAAGATAAGTTCAACAACCAAAATAAATTAATAGACCAAATCCTTTCACGAGTCACCTCCGCTTTCTCCAGCGGCGCCCGTGAAATCTGGCTGACGTCTGAAGACCTCGGCTGCTACGGAATTGACAAATCTACGACAATCATCGAACTTCTCAAGAAACTGACTGAATTAATCCCTCCCGACTGCATGCTTCGGATTGGGATGACGAATCCGCCTTATATATTGAACCATTTGGAGGAGATTTGTGAGATTCTGGACCATCCGCGAGTTTACTCGTTTTTGCACATCCCGGTGCAGAGTGGCAGTGATGCAGTATTGGGCGACATGCGGAGGGAATATTGTGTACAGGATTTCCAGCGGGTTGTCGATGCGGTGAGGCAAAGGTAGAGTTAGTTAGGGTTTTAACCTTTGGCACGGCAGGGCGAAGAGTTAACTTTAATTTTCTTAAATTACACAGAATCCCCCTCGCCACAATAGCGACGGATATAATTTGCGGTTTTCCAACGGAGACCTCGGAGGATTTTCAATCCACGTACGACTTGTGCTCAAAAAACCAGTTCAAAGTGTTGTTCGTTAATCAATTTTATCCACGGAGTGGGACGCCGGCGGCGAGGATGAAGCGGATTGATACGGCAGAGGTACAACATTAATTTTTGATTTTATTTTGATGTATTATGCGATATTTAAAGTTGTACTAAATTTGCAGGTGAAGAGGCGAACCAAATTGCTGGGGGAGCTGTTCAATTCGTATCGTCCGTACGAGGGGAGGGTGGGTGCGGTATACCGGATTTTGGTGACTGAAATCAGCTTTGATGGGGAACATTACGTGGGCCACAATAAGTTTTATGAGCAGGTATACTGGTCTACCAGATTTGGAAGTTTCTTTAATTTAAAACCATTGTTTGATATAATAACTTCTCAGGTGCTTATTCCTCCTGTGCCGCACTACATGGGGCGGGCTCTGGATGTCAGAATTACTGCCTTCACAAAGCACAGCATGACTGGCGTCGTCGTTGAACCCCGTTATACAAAATTTATGATTGCATTGTTCATTGCTGTTATTCTATTAAAAGTTTTACTCTTGTAATCAACAGTTTCAGCTTGACAGGCACAAAGTTTATTTCCTTAAGGTCGATCGTGGCCTTCGAGGAAACTTTTACTTCATAAACCCTTAACTTTCATGCTTTCCCGTAGCCAGCCATCCAGAACAACAAAACCAAGGAAGGACTTGCCTTGACTACAAGGAATTCTATGAACCTCCTCAGCCCCTCTCAAGACGAGGCGAAAGTTACTTGTGGAATAATTTGTTCAATCCGAATATTACTTCAAATTTAATGTAACAACCTCTATTTAAGTTATCACACCAAAGCATAGCTAGCGTATGTGATGGTGACTAGCAACTGCTAATAATAAAAACACGAGCCTAAACGGTTCTTTACGTATGTGCGAATTTTAACAACACTTGATAAAAAGAGCTCCAAGAATGTCAATATTAAAATTTATGAATGACAAAAACGTGTTTTCATGTAGTGTAAAATTGATGAAAAAATTGTAACCGTTAGACGCTGGGAGTTACAAACAACGTATCACCACGTAAAGTAAAAAAAAGAAATTCCGGAGAAATGCCCCGGTAACGGCCCGGCTTACCCCCAACTTTGTTTTACCCAAACACGAAATTCTAGACCCTTGAGGAAATTGGCTGGTTTCTTTAGGGGAATTTTAGACAGCCCTTTTGTGTTCGCACAAGTTTCGCAAAACGACAAAACGCCGTCACTGTCTAAGAGTGGAGAAAACGTTATTTGAGAGAAGCTTTGTTACTGATAGAACTAGTTGTAGAATGGAATTTGGAAGACAGCCGAAAGCAGCGGCGAGTGCTACAAATGTAGCGAGGAATCATGGAGATTTGGGAACCCGAGTCCAGACCGGAGCTGATAATAGAGTTCCAGACGGCAGCAATAATGAGGGACCGGTGCCCGCCAAAAAATGCTGCATTGTCGTAGCCTGGAAGCGACTTACCCAAGCTGTCAGAAGATTGAGGAAGAGAAGTGGTCGAGTAGGGCCAATGCCCGAAGTTGAAAAAAGAGAAGTGGAGGACAGCACAGTACATGGAATTGGAAAAAAAGGTAAACGCAAAGCAATATAATTTAATTTGTGAGTAGAATAACTAAGAATTGAGACTAATATTTGATTTTTAATATTTCTATAGAGAAAAACCGGGAGAAGAAAAGGAAAGCAGAGGCAAGGAGAGAATCTTTCCTGACAAACCCATGGCACCCAGAGAAAATCAAGAAGCCATGGATGAAACTAATTTGCCCTTGCCTTACACGAAAAGGTATGTTTGTACTTGAAGGCGTTCGTAATATAATTTCATTTTCATGAAATTTGTTTCCTACATCCAATTCACTTTGCTAATATGATGTTTTAACTATATTTCAGAATCAAAAGTTCGTGCTCTTAGGCAATTCGGGCCACACAAAGATGGAGATTATTTTGAGAGTTTGGTAGATGCAGAGGAGGAGAAACTTATAGTTCGGATTAC
>JAAXYW010002003.1:0-17566 GCA_036851895.1 Orthonychiurus folsomi
ATAATAGTATACCCACAGCATGTATTTTTATTTAATTACTTATTTTAATTAACTAATTTTATTATTTTAATTTTATTTTAATATTTTAAATTTTTATTTTTTATTTTTTATTTTTATTTTTTAATTTTGAATTTTAGGTATATATAGCCTATTGTTTTAATACTGAGTTTTAGTGAAACGTGGATAATTTTAAATCGACTGCATGTAGCAAATTATGTTTTAACGACTATACAATTTTAGATATTTTAACCAAGAAGCGAGAATATATTATTGTAACGGTGGTATACTGTGTCTTTAAGGCAACCTCTAATGAGAGGCAGTGATTATTGACTGAATAAAGCCAATTGATTGTTCCCCCCTGGTCTAATGTGTGCATTGTGCACATCGCTAAACCAACACGAAACATATACGTGCATGATGAATTATTTGCCAAGCACTACAACTAAGTACAGTTCATTTCAATTCAGGGCTTTGTTGGAGGCCGTATAAAAAAGTTAAAGGTTTGGATTTGCAAGGATGCTTTGTTTTTCAAATTGAGCAAAACGCTTGGTCGGTGTGGCGTGCAACTTTTTTGTAGGGACTTCATTGGAACGCGATCATTTTCCCAAACGAATTTCATGACCACGCGATAATGGGGACGCGAAGGAACTGTAATTGTTTACACGCAAAGTAGAACTTTTTGACTGGACAAGAATGTGTATTACAGGCAGGACACGACATGTCTCTTGGGCCTGGATGCCTGGAAGTAGAAATCGTATGACAAGTCATAAATCATGTATTGTATTCTTATTTGTTTCTCTCAAAGTGTGCCAGCTACAAAAATCGAACATCAATATTGGACACACGTCTCCTTGTGCGATGATAATCGGATCCTCAAATATAAGTTGTATGTACCTACCTGGCTTGGGTCTTATCTCTCGCAGAGTTAACAAAATAATAATAATTGGAGCGCACTTTTTTTCGAATTTAATACATTACCATTTCACATCAACTTTATTGAAGAAAATTCATCGCATTGTTAGGAAAGGGAACCCGTACATGGAATATCTGTCATTAGGAAACATCCCTGGCCAATCCTTACATTCGTACATTTGGCGTTATCGCCAACAGGCCAACTCTGACTCCTACTACGCAATTTACATGTTTGTACAGTTTACGCGAGTGCGCTCATCGATCCGTCGAGGTTTCCAGTGTTATTTTAATTAGTGGAACAATTTAGTCTTTAATTATTATGGAAGCGAGCAAAAATGGGCCAATCCTTAATCAGCCGACTGGCACGGGTAAGAAATATGGGAGGGATCAGATTGTGCTAGCAGATCTCAGAGAAAGTTATAAGCAAATTGAGTTTAATTATAGCATCATCAAAGGGCAAACGATAAAAACCATTGTCTGTTGAGCTAATCCCGCGCTGAATATTGCTCTGTTGCTACTTAGTTTGGCAAAAAAAGGATGATGTACCTTTGCTAACCTACTTTCTTAACTTGGCTTTAATCGAAATAAGCATATAAATATTAAAACACTTTGAACGGCTCATAAGTCAGAATAACCAAATCTGTTGGCACTGTTTGTTTGCTTCGCATAAGTTAAAGAGATATTATATGTTAAGTTTCCAACACCCAGGTTTGGTCATGGAACAATTGCAAAGAGAAGGTGGAGATGTACATATCCCACCGGGCCTAGAATGCTTGGCTGCTTTGGACAATGTATTTATCAAACAAGAGTATCATTTGGCTGAGGGTAAGTAAACTTTATCTTAATGTACCTTGGATTCACAGCCATGAAAGGATAACACGCATTATTACACGAAATACGCTTAACTTGGTAATACTCAAATACATCTAGTTTTTTTTGCAGTTTTACTTGGCTGTGAAATGAACAACCGCTACCTTATTAAATCTCCGAGTGGACAAATCATGTTCAATGTCAAAGAAGACACTGGCTGCTGCACCCGGAATTGCTGTGGACAAATTCGACCATTCGATTTGTACCTCAAGGATCTTGACGATAAGCCCATAATTCATCTGTCTCGACCTCTGAATTGCGACAGTTGCTGCTTCCCTTGTTGTCTGCAAGTAATGCAAGTGTTCAGCCCACCGGGAATATTGGCTGGAACAATTGAACAAAATTGGAGCATTTTCCCAAAATTTGAAATTAAAGACGACTTAGGAAATATTGTTCTATTGATTGAAGGTCCCCTTTGCACTTGCTCTTGCTGTTGCAAGGACGTGGAATTTCATGTGAGTGCAAGTGCAAAATTTCCAACCAATTTTCATTATCATCGTCAGTAATCATATTTGGAAAGTAATTTAAATAGTGTGTAAGTGCTAATTGTATTTCTAAGAAATTTCTCCTTTGACAGGTTTTGTCTGCTGATGGTGTGACACATGCCGGAAAAATTTCAAAGAAATGGAGCGGACTTATGCGAGAGGCCTTTACTGACGCAGACAACTTTGGAGTCAGTTTTCCAATCGACCTTAGCATACAAATGAAGGCTACACTGATTGGTGCCTGCTTCATAATAGTAAGATCATGGTTTATTTATTGCAGAAGCGCATACATGTCTAACTTTTCGCTTATTTCAGGATTTCATGTACTTTGAACAAAGTGGAAAAGGAGGCTAGTGAGGCCAGCAAATCTCAATTTAATTTATTTCGATTTCAAACGCACGCAACAAGTGTATTTTTTTGATTTTTTGTATCTTGTCAGTTGTGAATTTAGTTAGAATATTTCTGCAGTTACTTTTTGTAAAATACATTAAATTGTTCACGCGATTATCGTTCTTAATAAACACTTCATTTTGCTGGTACCTCTACCTCCTAATACTCCTAAACCAAGATGACGAATTTCTACATTCCGATTTTCATGAATCGTACGCCGTGATTTCATTTTCATGTGACGCAGTTATAGGCAGACACAAATCTAAATTTTCTCCCAAATCCGGGCTGAGGGTAGATGTATCCAGTGGGATTCTGGGACCAATAAACATGGATCGCGTTGTGTGATCTTCAATTTCGTACCTGGTCAAGGCATGGAGAAGGACTGTAAGGTTGCCACGATTTTGCATGAACCAAGATAATGCTGGGGATATGGACGTCTTATTACAACACGTTTCGTAGCTTCCGATTGGATGAGGTCCTACATAAATAATGTGCAGCATTACAACACACAAATTAAGATAATTTAATTTGGAAGTCCCCCTTTTACCTCGTGGTCCAAGGTTCAAATGATTTAATCGACAATTCTTCAAAGTTCCACTCTTAATTTGATATTGGATTTCATTTCTAGGAAGCAAACAAAATTAAAGAGCCTTGCAAAATTTTCAGCTAACATAGGGTTTTTCTCTCTGATTTTGTCTGCCTACCGGAATGCAATTGCCTCTTTTTCACTCTCCTTATTATTTTGAAAAAAATACGTATGGAAATGATAGCCATGAATTTCCTCTTGATTCCATTCCATTAAATTGGACATGGCAGGAAAAACTACTATGCATCCCGTAAACAGTATTATTAGAAACTTCATGTTGCTTTTGCACTACAACAAATTTAGCGCGAAAAGCTGCAATGTGGAGTCTGTGTCACTACAAAGTAAAACTAGATTCGCAATGCACTTGCAATAAATAAGCATTGGACATTTTGAGTCATTTAAAGCTGAGCTTGCACTTCTCGTACAGTTCTACTAGAATTGTCATCCTTGCCACTAACGACCCACTCAAATTTTGTTTTTTACAACTAATAACACGCAGATACTAATAAAATACGTGTATGATGCAAGTCCAAATGTTCGGCTAGTGCCAATTAGATCACTCATATTATTAACAAATGGAAAGTCACATCTGATTTGAACATCTGCATGTTCAATTGCTGTTCTATATTTGAACAGAAAGCGAGTTTAGTTCAATTTAATCAACCCTAGGACACATGCGTGTAAAATTAGAAAACATGCTTAAATTTTATCTTGGGCGATTACTGCATAAATGATTCCTTGAATTGTTACTGAAAAGGTAATACATACGGATGATAAGTAAGTTAAGATAAGGGTAAGGACTACAATATATTTTGGCCAAAAAATAAGCTCCGCAATAATTCCAAACACGAAATTAAAGATTTTTAATTTTTTCTTGCAATTTGTCATGCCGTGTCGAACTTCTGTTTGAAATTACGTGTTTGATGTTCTAAAAATGTCTTCGTTGTGTTCAGCAGTTTGTTCTCTTTAAGTATTCTTTTAAACGCTTTGAAACTTCTTAGAATCACTTAAGGTACCTGCTGCTCTTCAGAACTAGTGCAGTCGTGCAGTGGGTCTAACATTTTGCAACAAGACACTTACTTCCTTTTCAGATTGCTATCTGTCTTGTGCCATTCTGGCAGTATTTCTACTTGCTGCGTTGTGGTATTTGATGCCAGTGCCAGTACATAATCACTTGGACAAGGCCATCACTGAATTATTCAAATTTTCAGATCGATTTCACTCGCCAAAATTAAAATCTAGCATTCTGGAGTGATAGCGATCGAATTTTGTTTGACATTGGATGTACTTTCAATGCTAAGTACAACTCAGAGTTTTGTCAACCACGGCCATGGCACAAAGTAACCCTATAAATGTGCTTCCCATTCCTAACGAAGTAATTTCTGAACAACCAGTTTCACAGTCCCAGCAACTTGGATTTAAAGAAATGAAAGGCAAGATGTTCGCTTATCTAAAATGAGCATAATTTCAATGTTAAATTTTTATTTTATAGGATTTGGCAGCCATGATCCCGATCTGCTGAAGAACACGTTGAAGGATCTGGACATTCTGTCAAGCTTGTCGACGGTTTTGGTTCGTCCGAAAGTTATACCACTGGATGGTTAGCAATATACAACATAATTTTTTGGGGGTTTCAAATTTTATTTCAATTTGTTTAAAAAATGGCCAGACCTAACTGGTTGGGAAACGGAATCCGAGTATGATATATGTACAGTCAATGGAGATGTACTCTTCAAAGTTACGGAGGAAGCGGATTGTTGTACAAGATGCTCGTGCGGGCCACTAAGACCGTTTAATATTTACATCAAAACGCCGGAAGGACGCCACGTCATTCAATTGACCCGTCTTTTGACAGTCGGCTCATACCTATGTACTCAATTTAATCAAGTAAGTTTGTAATTGCTAATTGTAGTTCTCAGTGTATTTAGTATAACTTTCTGTCAAAGAAAATTTTGGTATATTCTCCACCGAACCGCTTGATTGGCACCGTTGAACGGAAGTCAAATGTTCTGGTGCCGAAGTTCGTGGTGAAAAATAATTTCAAGGAAGTTGAACATCTCATTCGAGGACCGTATTGTACTTTTTCTTGTTGTGGCGATGTCGATTACTTGGCAAGTACACATTTATATAATTCGTGTTGTGGACAGCTTCGGATTTACTTCTCGCACTTTAGATTCTAACGCCGGACAGAGCTTCAACCGTTGGAAAGGTATCTAAGCAGTGGAGCGGAATTTATAAGGAGGCGTTCACAAAAACTGAATATTTTGGAGTAGAGTGGCCACTGTCTTTGGATTTAGAAAAGAAGATACGGCTTCTGGCTGGCGGTTTTCTGATTGTGAGTCAAATCGCTTTGTGTTAGGCCTATCACATACTAGGTATCTCCCTAACAATCACACTGTTGCAGGATCACATCTACTTTGATCATTAAAACTGGAAGTCCTGGTAAAGAATTGGAGCTTCTAATTGGGAAATATTTTAATCTAGTGGAAGCAGTCTACTCGTTGTTGTATTCTACTCCGACATTTCTCTTTGCATCGTAATCTTTAAATTAATCAAAAATCAAGGTTGGCATATTTCTGAAACAGATGCACAAGAACAACCAAAAAGCATTTGCGCAAATAATACACAACTTTTAGGTTAACAAGTTTATGGATTAAAAAAATATATAATGCGGCTTGCAATGAAGTAAATAAATACAAAACTATTTCGCAAACCTATAACCTAGAGCTTTACTAGACATTTCAGCACAGAAAGTAATAAAATTGTATGCCGCCAATGTTATACTTTTCATTTCTAATTCAGTAATAATTAAATTACATTGAAGAACGTTTAACATTTTAAGTATTTGCCTAAAACATGGGAGTTTTACTCACAGTTGATGATTTATTTTTAGCGTTTTAGGAACATGACGCAAAGTGTCAATTAAATCAAATTACAACTGTGTGATTTGCGGTGCTCCTGAATGATTAATGACGGTTGGTTTATCAGGACGGTTATGTTCGTAGCATTCATTCTGTCTAACAATTAACACATTTAGTACGCGTGGAAAATGATTTGAATAAGAATTTTCAAACCTCGTTTTGAAAAAATCCCAGCGTGCGCAAGTTTAGCTCTGAAACTGAAATTCATGAAACGTCCTTGCCTACCCATCTCTGAACTTTACAATTAAGCATTAGCTGTAGCCCCAGAAACTAGAGCGGCATACTGTATTGTATTAACACTTTTGCTGATATGTGCTAAACTTGAAGAAACGTTTGCAATCATCACAGTGGAAGAATCCTTCGAATCCAGATACGGCTTCAGAACCATTGTTAGCTTCGAATTTCGGAAAGGGATGTGATTTGACTGCCTATGTTGGGCTCGGATGCATTCCTTCAGGGCTAGTAGACTGGTATTAATTTCCTTTGCTTCATTCTTTTCCTTGGGCGTCCGAAATTTCCCTTCTCCAGTAAACTCTGCTCCTGCCAAGTCTACAAATACAAACTTTCCTCCAACACAGGGCGGACTATCCGCTAAAGCATTTTTTACACTTTCCTGTGCATCATCCAAGATCTTCTGAACAACTGCCAAATCCTTCTCGCATTGTTCCAGCGCAGCATACTCCTCAGGACTAGCACCATCTGGATTATGCCTGTAGGTTCCATTTTCAATGTCTTTTTCATAGCATTTTGTCTGAAGCTGAATGTATACCGTGTCACGTTGTTTCCCTACCGGGACGACCTCGGATTCTCTGATAACGACTTGTTGACGGCATTCTGCCAGACGAGGTGTCACAATTTCGAGCTCCAATACAGCGTGAGACCTTGAGCTCTGATCATGCAATTCAGAGGTTCCAGTTGCTCTTACTTTTAACGCACCAGACACAATTTCCACAATTTCGTCAAAATCCTTTCCATACTTGGCAAACAAAGACTGGACAAGTATTTGCCCTTGCTGACCAATTTGTGTAGCACTACGAATATGAATATTATTTTCGGCGTCTTCCCGAACATGACACTCCTTTCTTCCATCCAACAAGTCATACACCCGCCCGTTGTATAACTCGGCAAATCTGACTTGAATCATCAGTTGGTTTTTCTCTTGGTCGTCTTTAATTGCTTCAAATAGCTCTTTTGCCGCATGCTTGTACATCCCTGATTCCAGTCCATAACCAATCTGTTGTAAGAACTAATTATCAGTCAAACTCACAATTATTATAATATGTAACAGAATATTTACGCTTACAATTGTGTGAGTTTTTCCAGAATTAGTGTGTCCATAGCAAAAGCAGCAAACTGTGTTCCCCTGAAGTACCGATGGGATCAAAGGCTCCACAGCACTTTCATATGTGGAATGATTATTTGTAGAGCTTGACAGGACGCTGGCAAATCCTGGAAATCGCTTTTGTTGTAAAACTAGTGTCACTTGCGGTGATGGTGAGTCAGAATCCTCCAAATCGTACTCATGAATCTTATGTCCTTCTTCCAGTTCTTCTTTTGACAGCGGACGAAAACGGATGTGGACTCCAACCATTTTGTTACGTGGTTCCTGTTCGAAGCTCAAGTTTGTTCAAAATTCCCCTGAACTACAATGCACAATAAAATGTATGTAAAATTAATATCACGTCCGCAGTACTAAAAAAACCAAAATTGATTCGTTCCACTTTTAATATTTTGCCTATAAGGACGGGAAAAATTGCTTACCTGTTAGATTACCTGAAGTGTGAATCAGACTAAATGGAGCGGACGATTAATTATCGGTGGTGTAATGGATTGGGTAATTATTGGTATTGTATGTTATATTTCATTGCTAAATTTGGCACCGACAGGGCAGCGCCGGGACAGGACAGATAATACGGGAAAATAGTGCAAAACTTGACAACTTGCACTATATTCGCATAGCATTTGCATCTCAATTCTCAACCACAGCATTTCCACTGCCAGGCTGAAATATACAAGTGTTAGATTGGCGGGCTAAAAAGTGCCATTGATATTCAATGTATGACATTGCCTTTGCGAATTCTCCTATTCATTCATTCCTAAAATTAATTAGCTAACCTCTCTGCTCAAGATAAGCTTTAAAATTATATTCAAATGCCTTAACTTATACTGACTGATAATCTGACTAGATAGAAATTATAGCTAGCAAATTATAAACGGCTTTTAGCCATTCTACATCGGCTCATTTCATTTAGAACATGCCATGCCAAGTCTGAATGCAAAAACGTTGAAAATTAAAATTGAGTACCTTTGTACAACAATTATTTTTGTTACAGGGCGGCAGGAAGTGTGCAGCAAAATTGGATTCACGGAAAGCAGCCAAAACTGAAGTCTTCTCTGACAGCATAGCAGCGTCTTGAAAAAACAGATAAAAGCAGCTAATGAGAATGTGAATCTGTTTTGCCTAATAATGCAAAAATGAACATTTTGTACTCTTCACTAATTTGGCACCTTTTAGTTTTGTTTTGAGGTTTAACAAACGTTCGCTCAGTCATCCTGAGTAGCCTTCGTTTGCTATTTTTCCGATATTACAATTTTTATTCATGAACACTTCAGCCAAGGCCAAGGCTATATAACCTTTCTTTCTTGCAAGCAGAATCTAGCAATTGACTACTACGGGTTGTTGCACAACTGAAAGCAAGGTTATTTGCGAAACATGTATTACCTGCACTAGTAGTTCCTACTGTGAGAACTGAGGGGAAGAGTTGTGTCAAATACATGGTTGGCCAGAAGTTCCAGCTGAGCCCGGGCATTATTGTTCTTATCTAGACAATAGCAGGTAATTCAATAATATTTAGGGCAACATTTTTGTTCAAGCATGCGTCTTGGTTTGGTTCTAGTATTCATTAAGCCATCAGAAGTATACATCAACATTTAGTCCGGTCACAAATTAAATTAACACATCCGAAAGTGCAATAAATGGACTAGCTTGGTTACCCATAAAGCCACTAGTAGTATTTGAACCAGAAACACAATATTACAGAATATAATGCCGAATGCCGCACAGGATGCTGAATATGAAACCCCATATCTTTAAAGAAAAATCACACATCCGTCCTTAAGCTAAGCATTTCTTTGCCAAACTCCAAGCTTTATTCGTGAAATTATCTCAGGGCATCATTTTTTGTCTGTTACAACCAAAGCCTTTTCCAGTGTGCGGTAGGGGATCGAAAAAATCTACCGATGTAAGAATAATTTAACTAATGGCATGTACATAATGGGTATTTGAAAACCCAAAAATAATGGGCTAACCTTTCCCTACTCGCTTTTAAATATTGAACTTGGGTTTCCCTTCACTTTTGAATTATTTAGCAATTTTCAATGCAAACTTAAATTTAAAATGTGGAGGAAACTCCAGTCGGACCGAACACCGTTAACTGGACTGGCAGTAGAAAATAAAGGCGAAGCGAAGGTATGAGTTAGCTAACCCAGTTTCTTGACTCCTTCTTGCGCAATGGAATTCCTAGGAGGAGAGGGAAGGATCTATTAATAATTGATAAACTTAACTGCGCAATGCTCAAATCAGACTGAGAACATTACGTGTGCATTCATTCGACGGAGTGTGGATAAAGTGCAAGAGCCAAAAGCCCAATGGAACGGGCGGTTTGAGTTCCATTCAACTCAACGAAAAAGGGTTCTATTTTCTAAATTGGATAATAAGAAAATCAATTCCATGTTTGTGTCTTCCCATTTATACACATTTTAACTGCAAATATCAGCCATAACCTAGAGAGCAGTTTCATTGGATCTTGGCCTTGGCATTGGGTAAATATATTTCTTAACTAAAATGCAGCAGTTGATTATAAAGAGATAAAGGGAACCATGCATGGTCAGCTATGAGTTATCACGACATTTTTAATATTTATTGCATGTATAGCATGAGCAGAGTTAAAGGGAACGTTCTTATACATTTATTTCCTTCCTACTTCAATTGTTGCCGATTGCCAAATAAACGATAACTGATGAAGATGTATAGTTACAAATTATTAAGTTGCATGCTTAAAGTTTATTTTTCCAAAATTCTACCTGAGTTTGGTTTGCAGTGCAGTAGAAGTGGTTCGATGCAGACTATAATTCATTTTATAGTGGGAGTGGTAAACAAAGAAAATTCTACCAGTTTTTTTACAGAATGCAATTGCAATTGCGCACGTTAGTAAATGTCAAATATTCTTCATAGAGGAAAAATGTGCACATGATTTAGGATTTTGACCTGTGGTTTGACCGATAAGAATCTTGTTCATATTTATCAACACCCATAAAGACATGTGCTATGTTGCATGTTGGGCTTCCGCATTGCGCCTGAAGGAGGTGACCGTGTGAGTCATTTGGAAGGTGGGAAAATGAAAGATTTTTTCTATTGATCTCCCCGTCAAGTAAAATGGGACGGATGGACGTGTGAATTTAGAATATTTAACAATCTGTCGAATTGTTGGTTGATCATCTGCTGTGCTGTACAAGTGTATTAACCAGCATTTAGAGAATTTGTGATACATGCTCCTCCGAACAATGGTTTTTGGCGTTGGCTTATTTGCTGTCTGCTAAACTGTTGTAGAACCTGTAAAAGTTCATTTACTTTGACAGCTGGTTGGAGTTAGAGTTGCTGAAACTAATCTGTCAACTGTCTTTTTTCTTAATTTCAGAATCAGTGATGTCATTTGGACTGTACGACATTTCCCGCTGGGGAAAAGAAGTTAATGAGAATTGCCCAGCCGAATTGGATATTTTTGACGGTTTGAAGACAATTGTCATCAAACATCCGGGTGGAAGTATGTAAATTACATTTAATTTTCAATGTCATTTTTAGTCTTGGTAGTCTAATGCAATTATGAAACCAAGTCAAGGAAATATTTGGGAAGAAAACTCATTACAAAATTCTAAATGGAGAAACGAAAGAAATATTTCTTACGGGATCTCAACTGAATCGATGGAATTGCCGGAAACCCATTACAGTCTACAACACTGAATACGATGAAGTATTACGTGTGGATTTCAAAACAGACGGACTTTTCAAAGACTTTTTACCACCCAAGGTAATTTCTATTCACACACATTGTCCTAATTCGGTTCTTAGCTCGACCAGGTTCACAATGTTACACACTTTGATGCAGCGTGCCGTAATATCAGTTCTACCCGGCAGAACGATAGGTTTTATAACGACAAAGGCGAAACTGATATCAGTGGACTTTAAAATATATGATGAGACGGGGCAACTTCATTTTACAGTCAAATCCGAGGAGAAAATTTTTAAACACTCTGAATACCCGGTACGTGTTCTGCACCAAATACTTCAATATAGGTGCAACTTCTTTCTTGAACATGATTTGGTTTTGCACAGATCCTAACTACAGATGGATTAGAAGTTGGACGGATAATTCGATCTGGCACTAAATTGACGCTGCGAAGCGAAGAGCGACTGAACCCAATAATTAGAGCTATTTTTACAGGCCTAGCATTATTACTGGTGAGTTCAAATTCTTGGTTTCTCTTCAATGAGTACTTAACTTACTTCTACCTTGATTTTGCTTAGAACTGTTTGGTTCGGGAAGGCGCCGGAACATAATTCTGAACGGCAATAACTAACCTACATCGACGACCATCAGCCTTAATATTGAAAATGTGATGAACGTTTATTGGACACTTCGTTGAGGAATGGAAGTGCCTTTTGTTGTGTGAGCAGGGCAATGTCTTTGTTCGTTGTCATTAAGTTGGAACTGCCTTTTGTTAAATCAAACTCTGATGTCTTGAAGTAATACCCTGTAATATGGATTATAATAAAATTAAGTTTCTAGCTTCTACTTGGCACTCGTTGTGGCATTCATCATTACGAAGCTTGAATTAATCGACTCGTTTTGAGTTACTCTTGTCACATTTTATTATAATTTTTTGCAAGGTATTTATATATTAAAAACTTAATAGCAAGCACATATATTCAAACCAGGTAAGTAGTGTAGGATAGTAGATGTAATAATACTGAGAGCACCAACCATTATTAAGTAATGGCAAAAAGTCAGTGATATCTCTACTCACATAGTACAGAAATTAAGATACAGAAGTTACTTTCGTCGATTTGTTTCCGTTAAATGCATCTTTCCAATAATATTTAAATAAGTCCAAATCCCTCAGATCCTTCATTCACTGCAATTCTAAGACTTTTCTCAAAGTTTTCATAGGAATCGTAGTCTGGGAGGCATAACTGATTGAAGCACGTGTGAGCAGTAGGAAGGTTTCCAAAGGTAGGAGATAGTGTTATTTGGAAAAGAGGAGAGAGTTCTTTGAATCCTCCAGGAGGAAGTAAGGAGCAGCCTGTTGTGAATTGCAGCAATCGCGCTTTCTCTTCTTCTGTCATATTTCCAACGCTAAAAATAGGAATAATAATATGTTTCCAAAAGTGCATTTCAAAAACTAATATTACTGTGCTTCTGCTTTGCAACTTACCATGTCCAAAACCAGTCAAGAACTTTGCGGAAATCCCCGGAGCCTCCACAAACCACATGGTGTTCTCGCAGCTCGGTCACACTGTATTCACTTGTTCCGCACATCAGAAGCTAAACATAAAATTGAAATATAAATACTAAACAGCCTTATTTAAATACGTGCTAGTGCTATTATTTCCCGTACCTCCAGCTCATTCTCATCAAATATGGTCAAAAGTTCATCAGGTACGATTTCATTGAGACCTTTGAGAAAGGAATCGACTTCAGATTTGACTTTAGTAGAAAGTCGGTACTGGGCCAAGGCGTTCAAGTACTCCTTCTTGTTTTCATTAGTGACTATGGTTTTGGAACCATCCGGAATCAGGTCTACAATCTACACAAGGAATTAATTAATCTTCGTTGTTGACTTAAGCGTTAGCGTTTATAATAATTTAAAAAAAAACATTACCTTTAATAATTTGCCCATTGGATCGTATTCTTCTTCTGTAAAAGTTAGTTCCATTGACTCAACATCATTTTCCAAGATGAATTTGACTTTTCTCAGATACAATTCCGGGTCGTCTTGCTCAAAATACTGTTAAGTTCAGTTATTCGAATAAGTTTCGTATTTAAGTTAAAAACGCCAATATAAAATTTTAGACTAACCTTATAATTTACTCTAAGTCCAATAAGTTGTGCCAGGAATGAGCGGGTAAATTTTGCCTTTACCATCTGCCGGTAGGACGAGCCCAAAGAAGATTCAAACAAACATTTTCCAACAATCCGACCAGCCATTTCATAATGCTTAGATTTCCATCTGGAGTTGGGATTTGGGTGAACAAGGTGAGATTCAGGGAACGAAGCAAACATTCCAACTGGATTTCCACTTTCAAAAAGTTTAGAGCAAACTTGTTCAAACCATTCTCGCCTTAAACCCCCCCAATCTATGCCTGTACAGAAAATACAATCAACAATGTTTAATTAATTTCAATATATCCAATGTACTTCCATTGAACAAACATTTCATGTCCATTCACTCACTTACCTTGCTCACCAACGAAACTAATGTCAAAGTTTCGACACCAGTCTTGAATTGAGAGACTTTTGGTTGACTTCCATGTCTGAAAATAAGTTTAAAACATGTTGACAACTTTTTTAAAAGAGAAAGCTGCACTTCGCGATTAAATCTGCCAAACTCACACTCTCTATTATGTTCTCTCTAATAATTTTCAGTGTAACTTTGTCCCTTGAATGCTTTCTGTGGAAATCACGCAATTCTTTAAAAAAATATTCTTGCTTGTCTTGGAAAGTCTCCGATCCACCTGCAAAGTAGACAGCTTTAGAAAACATAAACCACTGCACACAATGTCAAAAAAATAGTTTTTATCATACCAATATTGCGAAGCAGAAAATGAGTAAAAGTTGCTACAACTATTTTAGCGTCTTTCATCGTGAGTTTAACGGGCGGCTGTGAACCGTCGTCAATCAATATTGTTGGCAGTCCGTGCTGATTATTAGTCTCCATAAATTGCAACTAAAATATTACAGTTTTAATTAAACACAAATCAATTAATAAATAATCTAAGCAAAATAAAACTAAAAACCAACTTTTGTGTTTGGTGAAAGTCTAAAAGTTGCCACCCGGATTGGAAGCAACTTGAGAAAATATTCTTTGATGACCAATTGCTTTGCAGAAACTGTGACAAATACTTTTCTTGGCTTGGATGCCACATCTTTCCCAATTGAAACCACTTTCCCCTCATAGTACACATTTGGGCTTTTGAGTGAGACATTCTTTTGCACTCCGGCAGCCTCAACATTGTCCAGTGCGAGTATTTCAAAACACCCGTTTTGAATTGCTTTGCTATTATATGTGAGTGTACCACTGAAAACCCCAGGCTCAGGGAAACGAGTTGTCAATGCAACTCTTCCGGAATCAGGGTTTGAGAGGGAAATCGGGGTGGTTGCAGTAGTTCCGGTTGGGTGGGCCATGTCAAGGGCAAACTGTATTGAGCAGTTGTGCAATGACGAAGGCTTCCTTTCCTCATTACTTCCAACCTAGAAATTAAGACGTTGGTTATTCATAAGATGTACATTATCCTCACACGGCTTTCCTTTCAAAGCAATTAAGACATGTAGTCTAACATGCTAAGAATAGATTAGTGCTGTATCCTGTTGTCTCAAAATAAGTAGTTGAGTTGATAGTTACTTACCATTCTTGTCACAAAACGAAAATGCTCCAAATGGAAATCTTGTTGCCGACAACAGTTCCCAAACTGAAATTAGGAAAACCCAACCGAGTGAGCAACAAGTATTTCCGGACAACACTAATTCCAAATGCCATAGTTTAAATTATTAATAGACACTTTGAATGGACTAACCGTGTCGCGGGGTTCAATGATGAGTTTATGTGGAGAGCCGGTGACGCATACAACAGTTGACGTCTGTTTCAAGAAAAGGGTCTTCAAAGGGTCAATCGGTCCAGGTAAAAATGTCTTGCTGAATGGACTTCCTCGGACATGACTATTTTCAGCTAAAACGTGGATCAAATATTGCCCTGCTCTTCGAACGGAAAATTTCACAACTACGAGATTAGCGTCCGTTGGTTCCTTTCCGCCAAATTCCATAACGACTGCAATTTTCTGAGAGTCCTTTTTTACTTCCACTAGGAGATTGTCCTTGTCACAGATGGGGTACGGGCGTCCGCCCCGTTGGAAGAACTATTTTCAATTCAAATATATTTAAGAAATAAAAACAATGTTTCGCTTAAATTGGCGCAATATATACAAATTAAAAACCGTGCAAATATTACTCACCCTGATGTTCAAACTGACAGTTTGCCCTACAGGTACAGGGTCCTCCCAATCAAATTCTACTTGACAATTACTGGCCAAAGAAAACTTTCCGGACACATACTGCAGGATCGCCTGTTTCGCATCCAGCATTTGTGGGAAGATTGCGGCTACGGCCCCAAAACCAGTCACACTCAGCGTTACTAACAGCATTGTGCCTATTAAAATAAATTTCAAAATGAATATCACCTTCCAATTTGCCAGACTCCCATTGTTGCTTGAGCTGGATCGCCGAGCCGATGTCCACGGCTTCGGTTTCCATTGTCAAATTAGTTTGACTCATTTCTTTGCAGTCAAACATTGACTAAATAATGTTGGCACAATTCACAATTTTCTGTCAGACCTAATGTTTTGCACTACACATATCCACCAAACCAGACGATATTAAACGATATTAAAACCAGCACTAGTACTAGTTTCTCGCATCAAATTTCATTACGACCCTCGGGCTTAAGTTCTGCACAAGGTCGTCACAAATGTCTCACACTTGAATTTGAATTGCTCTTTGGTGAGTTAAAACAATTAATGCATAAAACTCATGGAACAAATAAAGCAATCAAATTTCTTCAGTTCAGCAATAAATTTGCGAGATTCATGGGATTAAATAAAAATAGTTATTAAAATGTATCCTATCCTGTTTTACTACAAACCCTGACCTTGCCTTCAAACATTACTAGTCCTCGGCAAAGAAGGTGCACGAAGTGAACTGAATGCTAAAATACAGAGCAATGTTCTGGGGAATTGTCAACGGGAATACACGGTACAAATGCGAATGGAGTGGCGAGGAATACAGTACTAAAGGTACGTGCACCAGCATCAACTCAACCAGCACTGCTCCGAGGTGTGAATAACCTTTCCCTAACGTTGGGAGTAAACACGATGACAGAGAGAATAATACTACTGCGCTGGTTTTTACCGTGCATTCCACTTTTCCAGACCCTCCGGCTTTCTTTTATCATTCATGGAATGGGAACCACTTAGTACGCCTTTATTACATGAAAATAAAACGTACAAAGATCACTTCTCTGACTCTCGCGACAGTTCCTCGTACCCAAATCTCCATTAGAGCCAATGGCCTTCCAGAGGAAGGCAAAACAATCCTTTATTCCGTATGCCCACTCCCCGCTCGCACATTTCTGACTTAATCAGTTATTGACTCATTTTGTTTTTTATCAGTTTCAAAACAATCCCTTGCTAAATAGACAGGTTAATTGGTAGCCAGACAGTCGGTAACACCAACCCCCGCACCACATAAAACCAAGAATGATTTTATGGGTGCAATGCAAACTTTAATATCCATTTTTATCAGTCGTCGTTCGTCGTAATAGTATTTTTCCTACTCCTTTATGACCCAACTACTGTAATCCTACGTACACCTCGTAATTCTACTACCCTAAATATACATTTTGATATGATATGTGGTAACTTGAATGGGAAAAGTGCGTGTTGTTCCGCAACTGGAAACTCTTACCCCAAGTATTCCAAATTGATTGCTGATCCAGGTGAACTAAACGATTCCAAAGGGTTTCTTTAAGAGTTTCCAGCCCAGCCAATCCTGTAGGTAAGGACTGCCGGGCAGTTGTCCACATGGGCACAATTTTTTCACCGACTGCGTTTCCTAGTCGCGCCAAATCCTCAAACCAGTAGGCGTCTTCGATGGAATTTACTCCAAGACCGTTGAATCTACGAAAAAATCAAAGCATACTTGAAGTAAAGCATTTGTCTTGCCGTTGTTAGTAAAAACCATCTATTCCGTTCGTGAGAAAATTCATTTGATTTTCGAGTCGAAAGTTGGGGGTGCTGTGGAATTAATCTTACGATTTCAAGTGAATGACTTTAAATTTTGAGTATATTGTTTCACAAATACATCCTGGTTAATCAAATCACAAAAACAAACAAGAAATTAGAGATATGGGACCATCGTCATGCCCTGAATGCGTGTCTGTGCACACTTTGATATTTAAAAACAAGCTCCAGGTCGCTGCTTGAGACTTGAGAAGTGTTTTCTGATTACTTATCATGCCCATGACAGACAGCTAGCGATGAGAATTAAAGATGAATATGTTTATAAATGTATTTT
>JAAXYW010002004.1:0-17564 GCA_036851895.1 Orthonychiurus folsomi
AGAAATGTAGCAAAAATCAAACTTGTGACTGAGGAAATGGAAGAGAGGTTTGACCCTAAATCCAAATAATATTCTTCGGTAAGGGCTAATGCGTCCTTCCCAGGCCCAAAAAGAATATGTGGAGATGAAAGAATGAAGCAAGACACAGCCGAAAATAACATTCCAACTGCAAGCCATCTTGGTCGGTGACCGCTACCTCCATAGTAGGACAACACGATAGCAAATAGTATTTGACTTATTTCATTTCCAGTCATGAGTAAACCTGAGAAATTTTGAATCAAGTTTTAAATTTTACAAGTGTTAAATTTCACAATTATTACAAATACGCCACCAAACTATAATGACTTTTGTAGCTTAAACGCACCCATTGTCCTTGTCCCGATTTTGAATTGTTTCTCCAAAGTTGTAATTGTTGCTCCATAATAGTAAAGCGGCATGTAATGCACGATTGACATACACGATAAAACTATTACAAAACATTTCCGTGTTGCAAATTTCTGTAACCATTGCGGATTGAAACCGAAAACACCGCAATGGCTTTTCTTGACAAGCCTTCTTCCAATTGGACGACTAGCAATTTCCATCACCGATTACTGAATCAGAAATTCAGTTCAAGTTCAGAATTATTAGCAGCGCTGGAATTTCCTTTGTGTGACTCGTTCGACATTAGGTTACTCGTGGACAAAATAGCAAAACCCCAGGTTCGAGTACGCTGTCTGGTCCTCTGGTCCTTAAACGCACTTGGTCACGTCGCGTTTGCGTCGCATTCATTTATTAATTGATGCTCATTAAAATCTGGGTCTGTGCTTCAGTACATTTATATAATCTTCGTCTAGTATTAGTCACCTCGTAATAAGGCCAGTCAGAGTGCTATAACTGGAAATTCTGCACTAGTACTGATAATCTTTTATTGAGTCAAATTTCTATCATTTTTTGTCTATTACAATACAACTATTGTATCGGTGTGGTACATGCTCATATGGTCTGTGCTGCATACGGCTACTGTTCTGGACAAAATTGCAATGACAGGGCACGCTTATATTATGGGATGACAAGAGCGAGAGAAAATGAACAGTTAATTCTTTGAAATTTACATTTATTTAATGCAAAATCGTCGATAATACTTTTGAGTTTTATACGAACAACAGCATGTGCTAAAAACCTGCACATAAACTCGTATTAATCTAAAAAAAAAGTGTTACTTTCCGTTTCAGCAGAACGGCGTATCGCGTATTCGTAGTTAGTAGTGCAGTATAGGATTTTGCCGCGCGTGGATTTGAATGGGACGAAAATTGAGATTTCTGCACATACACACACACCCGTCGTCCCCACGTCCTTCGCTCGCACAATCTTCCTTCGCCGTCTTCTTTACATTCCCTTGAGCAAAAAAAGTGATTCCCGTACACTTCGTCTTCGCATAAATTGAATTCAATTCATTGTGTCAATTACATCCATCCTTCTTGTCTTGTAGTGTCTGTCTAACCCAAAGTGTGGTGGATTTGTGTGTGGGAGGTGGGAGCAACATATACACTCAAAATATGCATTAGTTTCGGTTGATTGTACGCGTACGCGTTCAAGTCCTTCGGTCGACGGTTTTTTTGTCACTTGGAATACGTAAGTAAAGTTTGGAATCCTTCTTCCTTTAATTTTGGTTGTGTGAATGTAGGAAAGTCAATAGAGATAGGGGAGAAAAGACGAAGGCACGTACAAAAATAGTAGCAAAAGCAAAGGATTTTGGTGTGGATTCTTGATTCTGGCTATTTTTGGTCTTCTTGTGTCGTGTCTTCGTTTCTTCTTGACATTCTTCGGAGGTGGGATTTTTTTAGTCTTACGTTGTGCAATGCAGTGTGCTGCTGTTTGAATTCATTCACACATTACAAATTTGTACGCACTTGAATGGATTTGACTGACGGATGGATGGTTGGGGGTTTAGTGGTTGTCGGGATGATTTGAATTGAATTTCCCATTCACTCCGTGCAAAGTGAGTCCTTTGAGGTTTTCATTTATTTGCTTTTTCTTTTCAGGGTGTTTATTGTATTCGGTGCGTTGTAGGTGTGAAGTTAGAAGCTATTAATGTGTGTTGGTTCTACTCTGGCCTTGCCTCGGTTTGGTCGGTGTTGTGCTATATTATGTTTTAAGCTTTAGACCTGAGTTTACATCGTTTCCTTAAAATCATTTGAGTTTTTAGGTGGTTTGTGTGTGTATCATGAGTCCAAAGTTTTACTACAACAGAACTAATCTGAAACCGAATCATTGTGTGGTTATTATTTCAGAATTCGAGCTTGACGGGAATAATTCACAGGCCAAACAGATCACATACGCAAGCAACCAACATCTGAATCCGTGAACGTAACGTAATTCGGTTTTTATTCTAGCTTATATCTAAGTAAGGTATTTTCCTATTTGAGTTATTATATTGCTGTCCTTCTTGTTTTTATTATAGAATTATGGACGACGACCCATCTTCAGATAAAGGGGCTCGGCTGCGTATGTTAAAGGAGGATTTAAGAAAAAAACATGCGGAGCGCTTGATTCAGAAATGTAATATTACAAATGAGACTGACAATGATTTGTCATTGAGCAGATTTAGTAAGTACCGAAGATCTGGCTCGGAGAAACATGGTAATTTTAGTAAATTACAAATGGTTAAAGTCTTAAATGTTAAATCCAAATAAAAATGATATGAAAGAACGAGCAGCAGCACCCCCTCCATTACCAGCAAGTTTACCCCCAAACTCGTCCCATACACGAGAACGATACAGACATCGCCAAAGATCGGAAGAAGTTCAAGTTTTTGAACTCCCTTGTCCACCAGCTGTTCCTCCACCACCACCACCTATTGAAGTTAGTGAGCCCTCACCAGATTTAGATAAGGAATTTGAATATTGTCCACTGGAGAGGGAAACACACAGTCAATTTGTTACTAGAAGGCGCGAGTTATCTCCACCACCGCCAACTAGCTCAGTAAGTTTTCGAAATAACAAGTGTTCGTAATTCGAGTGAGAGAGTACCTAAACAGCACAATATCCTTTAATCTGCTTCACATATGAAATTAACTTTTACCAAAGCACTCACCCAATTTCTGTTTTCCCAGAATATGTGCCACTGGAGAGATGTTGAGAGACCATTATTTAGAAATCGTTCTGATCGCCCGCAAAATATTCATAATATTGAAAGTAGTGGGTCAGGTCATTTTGGTAAGATTTGTACCATATTACAGTGCTTAATAGTGGATATTTTGTTCCACACATAGTTTTACTTTTTTGTATTCTGTTTTGTATTAGACGAGAGTTCTCCTTCACATTTTCAAAATGACGAAGTCCATTTTCCAAGTACTTTGAAAAAGCCAAACATTCCGATCATGTTGAAGCCGTCTACTAGCAGATCCAAAATTGAGTCCAGAATTCCTTCTATTCTAAAAAGGGAGTCTCAGCATAACAGTAACACGGTATCATTTGATTTGGAGGATGAGCATGATGATGACGATGAGCAAGAAGAACATGACCACGAACTTAATAAAAGTATTGAAAGTATTGACACTGAGACTGGCTATTGGTCTGGAGAAGGAACACCTGGGGGAATTTTGAAAAACTCGAAGAGCAGAACAAGAGGTAACTAGTTCTCACATTTAATTTCTTAAATATATGAATACGTGGAACTGGTAAACTTATTACGAACAAATTTTCTGCAGATCATGACAAGAAATCCATATTAAAACAGCGGCGATCTTCGCTTGGCAATGCATCCTACGAACCAGATGAAATTCAAGGAATTTTAAAAAGAAAATTATCCTATGACAGTTCTGTGCATCGGCGTCAAATAATGACAAACTCACTCTCCATAAGCTGTGACAGTTTAAGCCCCGACAGAGGTTCAATTTTAAAGAAGAGGTCAACAGAGGATTTAGATGATGAGAATCCAAAACCGATTCTGAAGAAATATGAAAGGAGAGAACGAGAAAGTGACCCGATTAAGCCAATTTTAAAGAAATTTCACAAGGACTGGGGTGATAATGAAAATGCTCGAGGGAATGCTAGTATTCTTAAGTGTCATTTTGAGAGTTCGCATAGTTTACCAGAATCAGGGTCAAGAACGCGATCTTTACTACGGGTGAGTATTTTAATTTCTTTATTACTTGAGTGTTTATTGACCTACTCATGTGGTTTAATAATCGGTTAAAACTCAAATGCAGCCTAAAATAATCCAATTTATTTGGGTTTATTCCCTTGCTATTTGCTTTCTGAAATATGTTTTGTAATAAGGACTAGTTGATTAAGCTTAGTCAATCGTTATAATGCAGAAATTTACCTAAATCGAGCACAGTTTTCAATTCATTCAGGTAATCTAGGGAAATATGAATAGTCATAAAATGGAATTAATTTTGCTTGAAATGAAATCTCATGAAATGCGTTTAGAAATAGTGTAACATTTTGGTTAATATTAATATTTTGTAGTAGTAGTAACTTGTAAGCTTCAGACTTGTTGAGAGCTGGAATATAAGTAATTAATTCAATGTCATACACAATATTAAGAATATAGCACTAGGACATCATCTAGTCAATAGTCACAGACTTAGTCAAAGCAGATGTTGCGAGATTTATTGCAGTTTATGAATTACGAAGCACCAGTAAAGAATAGATAGGTTGGTTTTACAACGGGCTTACCAAATTACTCGGTTGCACATAAAGACTGACAGCAATACTACAAAAAAGTTAAGGTAAACCATGCATGAACAACGCACTGCTGCACACTACAGTTCTCCAACAATGCAGCAATTATCCTTTTGTCAACTTTCGAGTTTTTGTCTTTTCCACTTCCCGATTCATGTAAACATATGTACAAAGGCGAATTCAAAAATTTTCTTATAGTTTATCTCCTCTGCAAAGTTTAAGCGTAAGCTCTTTAAAGGGGAATGGAACTTCATGTTCGTTACTGATCCCTTGTTATGTGGCTGAGCTGGTGCTATTTAACTATTTTAAAGGTGCTATGATTGAAACAGAGATGAATGGCGTTGGTGTAAGCAGTTACAAGAGCGAGAGTGACACAAAAATGTCCCAGTCGGCAAAATATTCTCAGATACGTGTATAAATATTGCTATATACCACAACAGATTGACATTTTTGGCAAAGATCAAGGAAATTGGAAAGGATACAAGAGAGAAAATTTGAAGCTATAATTAGATTTGTGTGGGAAGATTGGTGCACTTTGCAGTTGTTGTTGAGCTGCCACGCTTGGAATATTACTTTCTGTGATCCCGTTGTAATTTTGGTGATGGAAATCTAAAAGAATGTTTTCTTAACTCAAAATACAGGACGGAAGAATCAAGGCGGCGCGTTTCAGAACCAAATTATCGCACTAGTATTGAAATTAGAAACCCTTCATCTTCAAGGGTCCCACACTGTTCAAAAATGGAAAAATCTGAAAGTGAGGAATCAATTATTATGACTCTGAGTGTGGCCGAAAAACGCTCCCTTTTTATGCAAATGGAGATGGAAAATAAAGCTGGGATTAGGAAAAAACGCTTTACACAGCCCATCACAATGGACGAAGTGGTGGAGGCCGAGAAATTGGTTGGGAATGAAGCGAAGTTAAAAGAAAGTAAGATGGAATCTGCGACAAGAGGAGTGAAAAAATTGAGTTTGGAGAACCTGGAAGGTAGCAATCTGGTTACTTTCCCTGGATCGACAAAATTTGTTGAAGGTATTGATTTACCGGGTGGCTAGTGTGTTCTGTTATCATTGTAGTGAGCTGGTCCTAATCAGCAACTAAAATTACACAGGCGCTCAGCAGCCAAACCAATGTGCTTGTCTGAAGGTTGAGGCTGAGGTCAAGAGGAAGACACCGGTGCCATTGCCACGTAAATCACTCCCGGTGCCAGTTGCCCGTTCTGAAGGTAAAATAATATAAATGGGTAGATTATTCATTTTCCTAATTAGACTTTAATGGCCAGAGTTCAGCATTCAGTTAACAAAGAGTTATCCACTGAAACATTGAAAGCTCAATAGAAAAGGCTATTCTCTGAATACTTTATTTATAATTGATTCGAACAAGCATGTGTGAATTCTGAAAGTTTCGCATGTCATGTATATACAGTTCAAATGCATGATTTCGTATTAATATATCTCTTTTTTGCACTCACTGTATTTCATGCACCTTTGTTTTGTGGTCCTGGTCTGCTCTCCTGTTGTACTGTATGCACATTCCCTAAAAAAGTAAAGCCAATTCCTCCGAAACGAACACTCACGTCACCTGTTCAACCTGAACCCGAACCTGATGATTGTCAACTTGCTCTGCCAAATGTAATTAAGCAAGATCCTTCAAAATTAAGCCTACGTGAACGTGTCCGACTTTTCGATGGCTTCTCATCAACCAAACTTCCAGTAAAAAAGCCAGTAACGTCCAAGAGGTTTACTACGCAACCTGTGACTTCTCTGGAGCTCCTGCATTGTGAATGTAAATATTTTTGGCTGTTTTTTGATTTTGTATTGAGCTTTTATTCCTTTAAAACATTAATCCACTAATTTTGAACATGCGATGGTGGATGTGAACCTGCTTGAAGGATTTATGTACTTTGTGCAAATGTTAGTGCCGCATGATGCAAACGATTGCAATCTAGGCATTCATGGAATGAAGCTTTATGTGTGCACGTTGATTTTAATTCTGATTAATTTGCGAAAGAATTGTACATGAAATTAGTAACCTCCAAGGCCTCAATCCCCAAAGCAAGTCCTAATAGCAGAAAATTGTTAACACTGACATTTGTAGTTGAGGTCTGTTAACTACCTAAACTAACAAGCGAGTGCCTAGGATAGGCACAACCATGTGTGAAAATCTCCTTCACGCGTTTGCCTTCTACGATTATGTGTAGTGACGTAACGAGGATTTACTGAAAACTGTCTTAAGCTTCCGCTAAATTTCCCTAAGAGCAATACAATCATCGTATTTTAAATTGCACTTTTAATTGGTTTTGGCCAGATTCCAAGCAGTCCTTAAATGTGGATGGCGCTCAATTAGTATTTGCACTGAGTTTTAATAACACGTTTTTTTACCACATGTTTCCTTCAGTGCAAGGTGGGCCCAGTAGTGTTAAAACGCCGAGTGAACCAGGTCAGGACCAAGTAGACCGAGTCCAAAGTCCGGCTTTACAACCTGATAATGGACTCAAGAGTTTGGGGATTTTGAAGGAATCTTCTCTCATTTCATCTTCTCAAAGTGTCAAAGGAAATTCAGTCGAGAAAATGCCGGAAAAAATTATTTCGGAGCGTAGTGAAGGGGAGACAAGTTCTGACAGCAGTGACAACGGAGAATCCAAGTAAGTTTGTCATTTTTCTCATTTTCGCAATTTGAAATGGCGTTGAGGTTGTGAGCTTGCTTACAAGCAAACATTTCATTTTTATTTTTAAACTCGTTTATTGTTGTCATTGCTCTGCGTGGGATTCAGTACAACACGGGCTATATTTGATTGCACATTTCCTCTCTGACCAAACTTCGTTCCATTTCCCACAATTACATAATATGTTGTCCACAGATGCGGTTAGTTAAAAGGAAATAAAATAGAAACCGGTTTGAAGTATTTCCTTCTCCTATCTGTCATTCGGAAAGGAGGAATACAAAATTAAAAAATGATGAGAGTTTTGACAAGTCCTTTTTACGCAACGTTTATTGGCACACATTTGAACGCGGTACGCTAAGTGGGACAAGGAGGAAATTCAATGTTATAAGGTTCGAAGAAAACCGGTCGTGTGCATGGATTACACGTCCAGTTTGACAACATTTGTCTTCTTATTTTGTAATTACGCACTCCTCAGTGTTGTTTATGTCCTGGCACACGAAGCACACCTCCTCCGTATTTCTTCTCGTTAGCTTCACAAAACAAATTTTAAGACCTTTCAACACAGACAAGGACAGAAAATGCCTATTTTAAGGTAATTTCTTTTATAATAGTCGGAATTGGTAATTAAGTCAAATCCCAAGGTTGAGGAAGAATATATTTCCAAGCTAGGCGCAACTGATTTGTCATCATTCGTTATATTTGGTACCTCCGCTTTGCGCTGACTTTTTACATTTTTCTATTTTTGCATACCTTTTGTACACAACTACGCTGTGCGATGATGTGAAATTGGGAGCAAACCTGAAGTTTCCCTTTGTGTCTGAATCCTATTGTTACATGTTTCGGCCACCTGTTAGTGTGTTTTTTCTGCACTTTTATTTAACACGCATCACTGCACTTCACTTCTGTATGTGGCACAGCTATTTAGTCTTTTAGCATTGAGGGCGCCAGGGTTATGTTTATTTCTGACTCTGCATAAGCGTCAAGGGAGTATTACAAGATTTTTAACAGTTTGTGTTTTAAAAACCCAATTGCTTTTTTTTTGTTTTAGCTTTGTCAAGTCCCGGCTGAGGCAAAGTTCAAGTTGCACATTCTCACAAATGTCTGAAGAAATTCAAAATCAGACAATCGCTGAGAAAATTCTTGCTCTAAAGACAAATGGTGAATTAAATTGGAAGAGGAGGTTAAGTCAAAATGATGAATTGAAAACAAATAATAAGGTAATTTAATTTAGCTAGTTCAAAACTGATTACAAATACAGAATTCAAACACTCTCAATTGATCACCGTTGATTTAAATTGAACAGGACTCAAAAATCTCAAGCAGGCTCTCTCTCCTTGAAAAATCTCAGGACGGTTGGAAATCACGCGTGTCTGAGAATGACGCCACATTGTTTACTGTTCAGGGTAAATTGGAGAAAGCGGGAAAGCTGGACAAAGTTTCTAAAACGGAGTTGCTAGAGAAGAAATTGAAGATAAAATTACCAATTCTGGGCAACAATAAACTGAATGATGAGAATTCAAAAGCGATTAAGAAAGAATCAACTGAATCGAGTAAGCATTTTATTTTAATCGATTGCTTCCCTGTGCATTTGTCTAATTCACATAATTTTGTTTAGAACCGCAACCAAAAATCCAATCTTTCAGTGCACCAGTTACCAAGAATGGAAAATTACAATTTGAGTACGGTAAGCAGTTACAGCCCAAATATGTCTTGTCTCACTTTACGATCAGCATTGTAATAATTTTGTTTCTAATATAAGGTTCACAATCCAAGACTTCTGCCAGCGCTAAAACAATTGAAATTGCTCAAAACGATAATGAAACGTTTACATCGTTTTATCCATCTCCCGTCCCCTCATCAAATACAAGCGTTGATTTAGAATCTCTAGATTCAATCCCGACAACATCCAAACTCACCGGACTTCGAAAGAATTTGAAATACCGCAAGCATAAGGACACTAAGAACCCTTTAAAGTCAGCGCAGTTTACTAAGCAATCCTACACGGAAGTTGAAGTGAAAGAAAGCGTGCTGAAAAGACCAACAATTGACTGTGAGTTATTTTAAACATGTTATGCGTATCTAGAGCCGGTCACTTGCTTACTTGATAAATTTTGGCAGTAAAACCTCAGTTCACAATGGAAGCCCTTCAAGGTCTAGCTAGTCAAGAAGATTTTGCAAACATTAAATTGAAAAAAGGCGTCAAACATTTGGAGCCGTATCCAAATCCAATGTTGATACAAGTCAAGGGAAAACGCTTCGTCCAAACGAGGGTCGTTCAACCCGTTTGCCAAAGTTTAAACTCCGGAGATTGTTTTATCCTTCTTACTCCGGATAAGGTACGTAAGCAGAACATTTTTGATGCGCGCTGAGCCTCATATTTAACACTGAATATTTTGATTCCACAGGTCTTCACTTTTATTGGCGAATTTGCGAATCGAATGGAGAAAACCAAAACAACTGACATTGTACAACACATTAGGAAAAAGAAGGATATTGGCGTCAAGTCAAATGCAGAGTTCTTTACTATTGAAGATTCAACATACAGTCCACACATGTCGTCATTCTGTAATCTTTTGGGCGGAGGAACTCTCATTGAGGACTCCAACAAACTAGGAGATGAGCACGATGAGCAATATGAGATTGAAGTCGTAAAGTCAAATTGTGTTTACGAATTAAGTAATGACAAATTAGTCCTTCTAGAGAGTGGAACTCTACCTAGATATTGTCAGCTAAATGAGGAGAAGGTATGTATGCTAACTATAGTATACTGACTCTCATTTCCTTAAATATTGTGGTCCATCTGTTAACTATGAATTTCTTTTTGTTCAGGTGCTCGTATTTGACTTTCAATCTGAACTTTATGTTTGGTCTGGTTCACGTGCTGACCCTGAGCTGAAAAAAAGCACTCAAACCAAAGCGAAAGAATTGTTTGAATCAAAAGCAAGTGCAAGACCTACCTGGGCGATGTACAAAAAAATTAATCAAAAAATGGAACCTATTATCTTCGTTGAGAAATTTTTTGATTGGCCCGATGATTCTTTCGGGCGAGTGATAAAAATTCGGAATAAATCTGATCTAGCATTAGGGGTAAGAGATTCTTGTACCATTTGTTGATGACATCTGATATAATGCCAGTCAGGTTTTGGATTTTTGAATTTAAATGAGCTTAACTTTCCAGGAAATCGGATTCAATTACAAGCCGTGTAATATTCAAGACATGATCCAATCTATTGAAAATGTTGAAGATCCACGATTAGAGTTGGAGGGCTTAAATGTTTGTCGCGTCTCTGTGAGTTTTGTAGCATTTTATGCACTCCGTTTTATAATAATGGACTTCTGTTAATTCACGTTTAATTTTACTGCTTAGGACCGCACATCTTTACAAACAACTTGTATTAAAAAGTGGCTAATTTCTGAATTTTCTAAAACGCCCGTCTCAACTACTGCTCAATTTTATTCTGGGGAAACTTACGTTATCAAATGGCAATACCGTGTCACTACAACAAGCCGAGATCTTAAAGGAAATGAATCTAAACACGTAAGCACCCAAGGTAGGGAACGAACTGCATATTTCTTTTGGCACGGAAGGGATTCAAGTTTAACGGGACAAGGAGCAACTGCATTAATGACTGTCGAATTGGACGAAGAAAAGGGTCCTCAGGTTTGTCACACACACGATAATTTGACATTCTTTGTAATGTTTTAAATTTTTTGCAGATCCGTGTGGAACAAGGAGAAGATTCCCCCGCTTTTCTAACACTGTTCAATGGAACGATGGTTGTTCACAGTGGACTTTCAACTGATTCACAAGGTATGAAATTTTTAATTCTTGTGTTATTTCTTGAAATTAAGTTATCACATTTGTTTCTTTCGCAGACACACGATTATATATTGCACTCGGATCTGTTGAAGTTGAAGGACATTTATTAGAAGTACCATTCCAATCTAATTCATTTCGATCACGTGGGTCGTTTGTCCTTGTGGACTTTAAAAGAAAATTCGTTTTTATTTGGCATGGCTTTTGCTCAAGTTTGATCTCAAAGAAGGTTTGATTTAGCAGAGATTGTAATATAGGTTTTTCACAATTTTTAATGCTTGCCAATTTGTGCTAGATCTCAAGAAATATATCAAAGTCCTACTCGGAATTCAAGGCCCAAGAAGTCAATGAAGGATCGGAGCCTGAATCATTTTTGAAATATTTCACAATAATTAATACTGAAAAATGGCGTGAGTCTTACGCATCATTGAGCGAACAACGAGATGAACTGAAGATATTTCATTTTACAACTTTGACTGGAAGTTTTGAATATAATCTCATCCAAAGTCCATTCAGAAAAGTGGGGGTTAAGAATCATTTTCCCATGTTGCAAGAGAACTTGTATAACCAACAGACTAGTAAGTTTGTCTATTTCTGTGAATATATAGAGCAGAGCTGATTTTATTGATTTTGTAATAGATCTCTTTCTGCTGAGTAACGGAACGGACACTTACCTGTGGAATGGGCCAGTAGACGAGGAGAATCGAACTGGTAATATTTTTATGAAATGAATAACTAGGTTGATTAACCAATGCAGGTCTTGTGTGTAATGTTGCCGGACAGGAGGGTGCGTTCTTTAATCCGAGATAGGTTTGAGAAAACGCGTTACGCATGAAGTAGGTTAACCTGTGTGTGTGATGAATTATTCTAGGCTCGTCAGAACTAAAGAGTACTTCGGAGCGTCGAGCAGCCATTATGACAAGCATTGAATATTGCCAGAAATTTGAAAAACCGGGCTACTTCATTCATTCGGGCCAGGAACCAACTGCTTTTAAATCATTCTTCCCTTACTGGCATGATCCTGAAGGGGCTGGGGAAGAAAGTTCTGAATTGTTAACAAATGAAATTAAGAAGTTCCAAAAAACCAATTACACACTTGAAGAATTGCAAATGAAGCCGGATGGGGTCGACGTGTCGAAATTAGAAAGTTATTTAAGCGATAGCGATTTTGAGGTATGTGGGTACAATATTCTCTGGTCATGGCTTTGATTTTGATGTTTGTTCATAAAAATATTTCTTTTGCAGGAATTATTAAAAATGAGCCGAGAATCATTTGGAAAATTACAAGCATGGAGACAGACAGAACTGAAGAAATCTGCAGGACTCTTCTAAGATGTGACTGAAACGAAAGCAAATGTATGTGAAAGATTGTGTGCCAAACAAGTGGGATTTTTTTTTACAAATAATCAACATTAATTAAATGTGGTCATTATCTCTCTCGGGGTGTTCGGTGCCTTTATCGTGTGTAATTCTCTCATACTTTAGACACACATAAAGGTAAATATTATTCAACAATCATGTACCCATACCATCCAATTTTTTGCAACTTAACTTCACACAACATTACGGTTTGTCTAATCAATTTTTGAAGCAATTTTTCTATGAAAGAAATACTAGTCCTTAGCATAATGTATGTATTTAAATTTTGTAAATTACTTAAATGCGAATCTTAAAACGCAATTTAGATTATAATTCGCAGTGCCACTTGCTTAGAATTTAAATCACAATTCTGGCTCAACCACAACAATTGTTGTCTTACTCTGTGGTGTCTTCGACTCTTTTCCTATGGGATTTTTCATCTGCCCATTTATTAAGCATTTAGTAATTCAGCGCAGAGGAAGTGCACAAATAAGCTTTGTTGGCTTAACTAAACATATGTTTATCTCTCCAAATTCTAAAATGATAACACTTATGCGGGGAGCAGAAAACCAAATAATTTCAAGTGTCTAGAAATGTAAGAAATGGGACCTGAACTTATTGCTATGAACGGTACTTATCAAATGTAAACACTTTGTGGTGTCTCCTTGTTTTAAACTACCAAAACTTCAAGATTGTGAATTTTGATTTTAACTGCCGAATATGAATAAATCGCTATATATTAAATTAACTCGGGTACATTACAGTGAACAGTTTTATTTGAATTATGTTATATGGTCATTATCATATATCCGTTTTATGAAGTTTGGGGTTATAATTCCAGCTCTGGTTATTAGCATTTTTCGGCTTAATCATAATTCGCAAATATTATATTTGCAATATTCATAGAACAAAACCGAATATTGTGTATTGCTCAAACTCGCCGGATTAATACTCAAATTAGTAGAACTTGGCTGTGGTTAACTTGAATTAACTATAAGTTATTAAAGTCCCCAAAACCCTATTACCATAATTGCATTCATACTTACGTTACAGAAGGGAAGAATTCTAATTAAATTTGAGTAATCACTTTAACGCCGAACATGGACATCTTGTTGGCTGGAGTCCTCACCAATTCTGTTGATTCTGTGGTGGATATGGGAGTGAGCCGCTCCCAGGATAAAATGGTGATTGCCCATAGCTAGAATTGACGTCTACATGAATAATAGCTCTCTTCGCATCACTCATAGTGCCACTCACTTTCCATCCGTTTCTTTCGACGTGGAGAGTTATCCCACTTTTCGCCTTCACAAAGAGAAATTCCATAGTCAAGAGTCAAAAAAATGTCAGAATTCAAGTTGGAAGTGAGTCACAAAACTTTAATTTGGAAAAATTTGTATGCAAGGTCAGAGGCAAGGGGAAATTCAACACAAATACAGAATTAGGAACTAATGGATAATGTTAGTGGTAAGGCAAATGCAAATGCAGGCTGGGGTACATTAGCATTAAAATTACCTTTGCTCGTTTCTTGTCAGCCTGTTGGTCGAATGTACCATCATTGTACATTTGATTGTACAGGGCTTCATCCGCTGGAGAGTCTGAACTGATAAAAGCGAATCCAAACCAATTGTCGTAGAAATTGTAGTCATATGGCACAGAAAACATAATCGCAAGGCGTAAGTCCTCATCCAATTTGTAAGTCAAAACTCCAACAGATCCGGTCGGGGCTTCCCTGAATGGTTATGTATAACAACACTACATGATACCTCAAAAATAGAAAGTTGGAAGTTTTGCTTTTGCACAATAAGGTATTGGAAAGGAAGACTCACGCTGCTTTTGAAAACGAGCAGGTTTCACGAGTTCGGCTCTGAATGCTCGGCTGCAATGGAAGGCAGCAGTAGCCGGACTTGCAATAGGAATTCGGATCAGTCAGTGGTCTATCCGTGTAATTCACTAGATAATATTTCCAAATTTACCTTACCAATCGGCAGTCTAGGTTATAGTTGATTAACTTGATTTACAATTAGTTTAAAATATGCAATTTTTTATCCACTAACCAATTTCTATGCAGCAATTACGGTTCGTCCCAATCACTGCTGATATCTGCGAAGTTGTCGTTCCGGACAAAGATGATCCATCCGACACTTGAGTTGCCATGTTTTCGTTTTGTTAAAAAAAAGTGGCTTAATTGACTGAAATCTGAGCTGATCTGAAGAGCAAAATATTTTGCTGGACTGTTTCTACTGGGTAAGACGAGCCGAAGGTTTTATACTGTATGATGAAAATCTGACATCATTTTCTCAAAAAAGTGACGTAATTCGCATTTCAGATTTTATGACAAGCGCCTGCTAATTATGCCCAAGTTTAGCAATTCATAAACAGAATTAAGACCCAACGCATAATGCGAGGTCGGTAAAGCTCTAATTGCTGGGAAACATGAACAGGGAACTGCAGTTTAAAATAACAGCACTGAACTTGGTCGCTTGCTTGTACGCCAGTTTCTTAAAAACATGATTTAACTTGTAACCCAACATAGTGCCAAGTTGTATCCAACTGCCAACTGCTTCAGTAATTTTGTAGCTAAATGTTTTTGTTTGTCAATTTTCCGACTGAAACTTTTATTCCGAGCAAATCTCGAAACAAACTCAACCCTGACCCAACCTCATCCAAATACCAGTGTCAATCAACCGCTTAAGAAAATTGAATGCTAAAATTGGATCCGCAAATGTGCGATTTTTAATGATAGTAAGCTAGCTAGATAATACGATGCATTTATTGAATAAATCGTAAACAAATCTTCCGCTCAAGAAAATGCTTTTCTGTTTACCACAAACCACTGCTTTTTTTAAAAATAAAGCAATGGAGTTTGATAAAAATAACAAAGAAGATGGCCTCGGAATCTTGAAGTTGCAAATCCATCATGTTCTCTAAATTACTTTTAATTTTTGGGTGGTTCCACCATGTGCATGGCGCAATTAAAGAAAAATGCTTTTAACGGCTAACAATTAAAGTAAAGTTGAGTGTTTGGAGGATAACTTCACTTGCATTTAATGAGGGAATAATGATTGCCTGTCCCAGTCCCACTTCCAAGTCACAAGCAGAGTTTTTCACACAGTTTTTATTGGAACTTGAAATCTCCTTCAATTGTTACAAAGTCATCCTTCTATACCTGTTTTGAAGTTACCCTAATCAATCAAAGAATGACAGGCTTTCACAAGATGCAACCTTTGTGCTGGGATTCAAGGATAAGAACACGAACCGATTGGGGACTGGAATCTTCCTTTGTTAAGAATTAGTTTTGTCCCAGTTGCGTTGTTGGAAACATCTTAAATCAGCCCCTGAAAATTAAAAATGATTTTCCGTGGAATTGTAGTGCTTGTTCTGCTGATCCCAATAGTATCCGCTGCATCGGATTTTATAGACCTCACTTATGCATTTAATAATGAAACAGTTTTATTCCCAGGACGAAGATCTACTTTTAACATAGAGCTAGAAGGAAAAACAGCCGCTGGATTTTGGTATGACTATTTTTTAAACTCAATTAATTAAAAAATATTAGAATTGCCATTTGAAAACAGGGTTGCCTCGAAAGGATTTTGCATTTCTGAACATACAGGAACCCACATAGATGCACCTTATCATTTCAATCAGGGTGGAAAAACCTTGGATCAAATCCCATTGGAAAATATGATTGATTTGCCTGGAGTCATGATTGACGCGTATGACAAGGTTCACAAACTCGTCAACGGGAAATTAAGTGTGATTGAAAACTATGCTTTGACACGTGAAGACATCGTCGAGTAATTTTTCTTTACTTCAATTAAAAACTGCTTGAGATTATTTCATTAATTTAAATCACTTAAAATTAAAAGATGGGAAAAAGTTAATGGGGCTATCCCTCCAAGATCGTGGGTTTTTGTGCGAACTGGATGGGGATCCCGATGGCCAGAAAAAGCCTTGTATTTGGGTTTAGAACCAACTTCAACAACGCCCGCTCCAGTAGATGCACCCTCTGTCCTCGATTTTGACACAAAGATCAATTTTCCAGGTATGAAGCTTTGTTTAGTCTAATTTTATTGGATTTTGAAAACTTTCTAATCTCTATATTAAATTAATAAATCCATTAGGCTTTGACGTGAGTGCTGCAAAATATCTGGCAGCTGAAAGACAGGTCTTGGGCG
The DNA here is from genome assembly GCA_036851895.1 of Orthonychiurus folsomi. Lineage (NCBI taxonomy): Eukaryota > Metazoa > Arthropoda > Collembola > Poduromorpha > Onychiuridae > Orthonychiurus > Orthonychiurus folsomi. The sequence goes on from JAAXYW010002004.1 coordinate 16,688, forward strand.
TTGGAATGGACACAATGTCAATTGATATCGGAACTAGCAGGGTAATCCAGTTATAAATACTGAAATTATAATTTAATGTTAATCTTTTTTTGATTGTGCACTTTCAGACATACCCTGCACATCAAGTGTTTGCTGCAAGAGAAGTCCTAATGATTGAGAACGCTGCAAGTCTTCATCTGGTAATTTAAGAGAATTAGCATTAATTATGAACATAAATATTAGATACTAAATAATATTCTTCTTTTAAATAGTTGCCCCCCAAAGGGTTCCACGTCTGGGTTGTTCCGTTCAAAATTGATCGGGGGACTGGAGCACCTGTAAGGCTCCTTGCCAAACTTGACCAAAAAGTCTAATAACATTGACCTTAATCTGAATACCATATAATACTTACAACATCCGATACACTTCGTGCACAAACCACTGTCTGATGTATACAAAATGGCATTTTGGATGGCGTCTGCAAGAGTGGTTGCTTTGCTTGAGTTGCTTGATTCCAAGATTAGACAAAATTTATCGAAGCAATTGTTTACCCTAAAACTTTTGGTCTGCTAATCGTGACTTAATTTGCTTGTTTGTTCTACAACGTATACCCGTGTATTCTTACAATTGTTTAAAACTTTAAGGGTAGCATTGAAATATATTTGAAGTGTTTAAAATAACACCCAAACCATTCATTAAATTGTATTGCATACTAAAAAAAACTTTTCATATCTGAAGCCGTCAAATGCAGCACGAATGCAGTACAATTCATTCATTCATTAAGGTGCTTCATTCAAAAGTTAATTTGTGCAGACGAAACGCCAGGAGAGAGTGTTTCAGAAAATCAGAATTAAAATCCAGCTCTCTGGTTGCAATGTAAAGCATGAGAAGATGATAC
>JAAXYW010002005.1:0-17563 GCA_036851895.1 Orthonychiurus folsomi
TGTCCCCCAGCATTTTTCATAGATTTCTTCAAGTCGTCTCTCCATTCGTTCCGACCTTCAATGTTTCAAATCGTTAATCCAGCCTTTAACTGTAAACTTGTAAAAAAAAAACTTACCGTAGTTCTTTGCAATTTCTGGCTGGAATAAATGGTAGCCAGCCATGGATGCAGCCAAACGAGTTAACGATTGACGCCCTGAACCTCCAACTCCAACCAGAAGACCGTGACCGCCAGGACTTGAAAGAATTCTGGAAATCCGGCACAGATGCTCAAGGAGATACCTGTAAGATGCATTTCAATTATTTAAAACGACCATTATAAAAAATTTAATTTGTTTGTGGAAATACTGTGACCTGAATATTACTAAATCCATGTGATTCTTATTCGTGGTATTGTATTCTGCCAAAGCAAGGGTCACAACTTTATGCAATTCATCAATATCCCGAATTTCCTGATAAAGACGTTCGTCTTTGTCTGCCTCCGGATTCATAAAGTTGCCGAACATCAAGTTTCTCATGTCTGACTCCTGAACCTTCGTTTTTGGTCCCGTGGTGGTTAAGTTCTCGAAGATTACATCGAATGATTCTTTAAAATGGTTTTGGACGCAGACTTGTATCAATCCATAGAGCCATGCTCTGTCCTTATCGTCAACCAGACGATCGTAAAATACTCGAAACACTTCGTGTACCCAAAGTCTGAAAATTTCATAAATATTATTCTGGTCACAATCTACTTAACCTATTAAAGCCACTGTTCGTTTTTGTTGGTATATGACAAATACACACCTGACAAAAATCCGTTTGTTCTCAACTGACAACTTCTGAATAAGACAACATCCCTGAGGATAAAGCATGTTATTAGAACGATTGAAGATGGGGATTCATCCATTAAGACTTACTTGGATGACACGGGCAAAATCACGCAAATTAAACTGCAGGAACAAACCATAATTAAACATAGTAAAGCAAGGATATCCTAATAATTTTACCGTATAATGAGATTTGGATGGTGTTGGAAGCAATTTAATCATCGCCTCCTTGTAAACATCCATTGTACTAGCCACGATTGGAGTTACCATTCCAAAATATTCTGGCGTAAAACCAGAATTCTGAAAGTTTAGACAACATTAAAACTACCCGTAAGTACAAACACAACATATAAAATGTTGAGGATTTATACCCGAAGGTAAATCTGCATAAGAGTCTGGAATATTTTTAACATTGTGTCATCCGAGAATATGTTAATTGCTACAATGTTAAAATGGCGGAGGAATCGTGGCGTGATGTTTTGACGGCTTCCGCCGGGTGGACCCATAGCTGCCATAAATTGAATGTCCTCAAGAAAGATCTTGGTAGTGTCCTTCTTGTCGTACCTGTTAACATGTCAAACTTGATATCACAGATCAGATCACAAGCTTGAAGAACAACTCACCAGTGCTTGTGGTCAAAAAATTGTCTCAATAATTCAATTGGTGGTTGTGCTCCGTAAACCTCAGTGACAGGCATATTCATGTCATCAATAAAAACTGAAATTATTAAACAAAATTATCATTCTTGTACTGTAATAAGCAATACACAATCATCAGCACGTAATACTACATTATTCGCATACTTATGCATTTAGAGTTTGGAGGTGGTCCAAAATGTCCGCCTCCTTTTTTGACCAACTTGTTGACAATCAAGTCCTGTAAGAAAATTTGAACATTAATAGGACAATCAAACAGGATGTTATCAATTCATGGCTAAGAGATGATGATTGATGATACCTGTGTTTGACTGGCCGTCGTTTGTGCAGAAAATGTAACAAAATTTGCCAAATATTCATCTTGAGACAGTCCATTCATTAGTTTATCCTGGATGTAAGCACTTTTACCAGTTCCTAATAATATTAATCGAGTAAACTAGTTTTTAAATGAAGCGTATTGTGTTGCAAGTTGAATCCTTAAAATGGTCTGCCAATGCTACGTCTGCGTCTTCTCTTTTCAAAATATATTATTTCATTACCTGTTGGCCCAACAATTAGAAGAGGGAGTGAATGGCGAACGCATAAGTCCATCAAATGTGAATATCTATTCAAATAAGGAGTTAAGAAGTAAACAAACTTTAAATAGGAAAATTTGCTTGAGATGTAATTAACTACCTCGCGGTGTCTATGGTGGGCACAATTATTCTTCTAATATTGTTATGCTTTGGCATTTCATAACCTCTAACAAGCTCATTCCAGTGCCTCCATTGACCACGCCCCTTAATTTCATAAAAATGGTCGAAGATACTCCCGTCATTTGGATAAGTAGCTTCAAATTTTGCTGGGAAACCTTCCGGATATGGGCGAGATGTGTCTTTTCCTGAGACCATGAGCTTGATAAACGGATCAAATTTTGTCCCTGCAAATACAAGAACTTCATTAGTTTGAGGATGGGTGATTGTTCATGATTCTGTTACTTTATTCTAAGTATAACCCATACCAAAATCACAAATCTTATGGTAGTCTTATATCCTCAAAATTCTCTCAACCTTCGTTTACTTCTGTATTACTTGTTTGCACACTTCTACCGCAGTCTTAGTATACATACCTCTACTAATTGTTCGCTTACTTGATTCTGAGTCCAGTAGTCCTGCAATTGACCAAGAAATGGCAAAAAGTGTTGATGCGGTAATCCAGGCCCTTATTGGTTTTGGGTCTTTCTCAAGTTCCGGTGAAGCGTCTAATAGTTGCGCACGAATCAAGTTCATGAATGATCTAGAAGAAATTGCATCTTTAGATCTGAAGAGTTGTTGAATATTTAATAGCACATACCTTGATAAGTTTGAGTCCCCAGTTGGAATCATCATTTTGCAATGTTTCTTTACAAATCGAAGGCAATGCGTTAGAAACCAGGAACACAGATCAAAAATATATTCCGCGGCTCCATCAACTTTCCACTCTGGGGGGAGCTCATGGATCCATGATTGAAGTAACGGCTTCCAACCTAAAGTCACTGGCTCAAAGTAAATCATACCGCATCGGGAAACAGTAGCGGGAGATGCCTGGGCCAAATCCATAACCTCAAAGACCTGTGGTAAAAATAATTTTGGATAAAATATACAGAAAAACACAATACAGTAACATAAAATGGCAAAATACTGACCATAGACATGGGGGCTGTCATTGCAATAATTTCACCCGACATCAGACAAAGTTTTTTATTGTCATCCAGAACCGTATTCATATTTTCAATCCAGACCTTAAGCAATCATACAAATAATTAATTTAAATTATTAGAAGAAGAAAAAAGGGCTTTTCCCAATTTTTAAAGTTAGACCGTACGGCATCAACTGGGCCATCAAAGATTACCCACTTCTTGTCTTCCGTGTCAGTTGATGCAAATGTTCTGAAATCAGGCGAACACTAATTTAATTCCAGACACAAGAACAAGTGAATGAGAAAGAACGAATAAGTTAAGTGAATACCTGAAAACAGTTGCAATAACACCATCTGACCATTCGTGCGATGCAGGGTCGAAATTACCGTAAAGCTGGCCCATCGTGATTGCCTTAGGGTTGATAGTTTCGAAGGCCACCTTACGAAATTCTGACTCCTCTTCAGTTTCTTGGCTTTGAAGCCAGGTCATAGCGTCCGCCAAGACCTAAAAATCGTATGTCAGCAGGTTAGCTACAAAACAATTTGTGCAAGGCTAATATTTAATTAATTCACCCTAATGCAGGTTGTTTTCCCACCAAAAGGATCGCCAACCAGCATGAACCTGAGTAGTCGGAAACTCGGTTATCTTCACAGGTGTAAAATAGTGTAAAAAAGAGACTGATCGATTACCCGTGGCGAACAATTGTCATCTCAAACATTTGAATAACTTTCGTCTTAAGGATTTCAACGTTTTGTAGGTTTCGTGCATTACACGACTGCAATACCATAAAAACAAATACTCCTCGGGTTGCTCAAAATTTAAATTAAGCTAACATACCACTTCAATCCCAGCATACAAACGTTCATAATCGGCTTTGGGTAGTTTGACTCCAGGGAAAATGTCCGAAATAATCCCCTGGAAAAGTGGAATATCGTGGCTAAGAAATTTCGGAAGATTAACGTCAATAATTCTGCAGACAAACAAAATGCAATGGTTAGATTATACGAAACAGTCTACGTTTGCTAGTTTTAACTTACGAGCGAAGCAGAAGAAAATCTTCTTTCTCAAATGGAAACTTCAACTTCAAATTGGCAGCAGCCAGAAGCACAGATTTGACGGCTCGCATACCTGTTCAAGTTTTGTATTTAGAAAGAAGTACAATTAATCTAAATCCATTATACGGACAACAAACCATAATCATAATGAAACTGTGACGAGAGTTGCTCAGAGCAAAGTCGATAGGTGGTAACAATTTTAACAGCCAAGTTTTTAGCATCCACAAACCCGCAGGAGTACAGTGAAATTTCACCAATCAATGCATAATCAGGGACCTGAGTAAAATATTAGGAATTATATTCAGAAAAAATAAAAATAAAAAATAATAAAATAAAAAATAAAATAAATTGAATAAACTTGTCGAATTAAACCCACCATCATAGCCACAGTGCGAAACAATACTTTTAAATTGTCCGGAAGCTCTGATCGGCCTGCATAACCAGGATTCATCGTGATGCAAACATAGCAGTTCTTATTGAGAGTTAGCTCCGTTCCTTCAAAGATAAATGTCTCAACGTTTGCTTGTACAGCACGAATAATTGAAAGGATTTGTTGCGCAATGACAGAAAGTACTTCCAACTCGATTCTGAGGAAAGCCAGTATTATGAAAGGGATTCTAGAGTAATACCTATTGTGAAGAATTATAAAGCTCCCACCAAAGTACCTGTTAAACTCATCAAAGCAAGACCAAGCACCAGAAGAAGCTAAACCTTTAAAAAACTACAGAAAAGTGACCGGTTAACGTTTACAAATGTCAAGCAATTAGAACAGCAAGCCATTCTCCATCCAAAATAATTGGTGGAGAAATATTTTAGAAAGTGTAAAATCAATTTTGTAAGACGTTAAATACCTTGCCCATTGCAATGTAGTCCAAGCCATCCGAACAATTGAACACAACGCACTGCACTGCAATTGCCTTAGCCAAATCCTATTGGCAAGAAAATTTAAATTCATAAGACGGACAGAACCCTTTGACTTGTAAACGCTCTTTCACCTTTGTAGTTTCGGTCTTCCCCGTCCCTGCAGGTCCTGCAGAACAGAATGGCATAATAATTTTAGATTTGATTTTAAAGCATAATCGTTTGAAAAGTTACCTTCCGGAGCCCCATTCAAATGCAGGTGATATGCGCCAATTAGAGTGCGGTAGCATCTGTCCGTTAGTGGGGTAATTACCTACACAAACCCAATATGCAATTATTTGTCACAACACTCACACTAATCAAGTACTCACGAGCCGTGGTGAATTGCCAAGATACTCGTACGCGTATTTCACTTGGGCATTCGTAATCCGGACCATGACATTATAATCTTCAAAGTAATATCTGAAAAAAAACATTACAAAGTGTGCTGTAAAAAATACCTTTGTAGATACGATGGAAGATTTATGAAACTACCTGAGCTGTGCAAGCCATTTAAAATCGTTCTCTGATTTCACACCTTTCTCAATCATCCCTTCAACAACATCCCTAAGAACATGAAAATACACATTTTAGGTGATTTATTACCCCCATCTGGTCATTTTACCGCATGGTTTCAACATTTTCCGTTAATTAGGGCAAAATTGAAACGGAAGATAACACACACACACAAAACTGAATACTATTTCTGTATGTATACATACCTGGCATGTACATCGATTGTAACAAGAGCTCCAAGTGTAATTCGAGCTTGCTTCGACAAGTCCCCACGAACCAGTGCCACGACATCGTTTAATTGTGTCTACCAAATTGAATAGATCATGTATTTCAATTGATGACAAAATATGGTTAGTATATTACGAGCAGTTTCTCCATGTAAATTTGCAGCCCATGTCCACCACTGGCGCCAATAGCTTCGTGCACTTCCATCGTCCAATAGATTTGCGACACGCACAGAACAACTTGTCCCGGCCATTTGATAACCCAATCAGATCTGGGGGCATGGGAGTAAGCATCCCTAGCACTGGCAATGACATCCCTCACGCTCATTATCATTACCTGCTCAACCTGGATTAACCATTTTTCTACACATCCATGAGCTTCCACGGTGTCAACTGGAACACTAAAATTAACCCGCTCGCCCTCCGCACTGTACATTGCATGGATAACAGCATCCGAATCTATGTGCAATTTGTTGATTCCTTCAAATATTTTCTTCAAGTGTGGTTGCACACGAGCTGGATCCTTTGTTTCCGAAAGTATTTCCAACATTTCATCATTTGACAAGAAAAAGAACCTGTACAAATTGAAAAGTACGGTTGACCGGTTAGAACATGTACAAGCAATACCAAATATTCAAACCTGGCAAAAAAGAGTCGCTTCTTTTCTAGGTAGGAATTCAGCCCCTTATTAATTCTGTCAATAAGAGTGGTACACTCTTGTAACTTCTCAAGAAGTCCTGGCTGGCTTGCTGTTTCAACTACGTTAGCAGAGTCGCTGATTTCTGCCATGATGGCTTTCCATATAGTGTCAAGTCTCTGTAAGTTAACACAAACATAAAGGAATTGGTAACAGTAAATTTATTAAATTCCAACAAAATATAATGCTCTTTTACACCAAATAATCTGCCCTCCTCAGGCATTTGCAACCTAATGTCGGGGCTTGCAAATACTGGTTCCAAGTAAAGCCATCCGGCTTGCACCTTTAGCCATTCTTGAAGTGTAGCTTCCGACCGCAAGAGTGCAGCTTCCCAAGCCTTCACCTTATCTGGATTAAAACAAATTCAAAACACGTAGCATCATAATTGCTTTTGTAGCTTTTGCCAGATTGCGGCTGTGCACGTAATTGGGCTAACCTTCGTGCGGTTTCACAAACGGCGATCCCTTCATTGTTTGAGTTTTAGTAATATGATCATCCAGTAGGAGTTGAACGTCTTCGACATTCGCTAATATCTTTATACCCGTGTCTCTGAAATTGCAAAATTCAATTTAATTTTGTTAACCAAACATGAATTGTTTTAAAACGTGTCTCCAAATACGCGTACTTGTATTCTGTTGTGTTGAGTTTTGTGTTCTGCCACTCAGTCTTCATTTTGTCAATGCTCTTCTCCAGTGCATGTTCCTTGCTTGCAGCTGTGCTTACTTGTTCGAACCTGCATAAAGTAAATTCTAATACAAAAAAATTCTTGTAAATGTCTGTAAATGCAAAGCAAAATGCTGTAATTTAATTCGACACTCGTAAAAACCCACTTTTCCATGTATGATTCCAGTCCCATTCCTAGCAATTTTCTGAGACTAGTCCCAGTATCTGGTGTTATGTCGAAACCACATATTTCATTCATTTGATCCCAATGTCTCTGCTTTAGGCCAGGATTGCACATTATAGCGATGAATGGGAGATATGACTAGAATTAAAAAAATAATCTGTCAATTCCTAAATCAAGAGAAGTATCTTACAAATCCTACCCGAAATTTCGTTAGCGACTCAAGAGCCTGATTGCAAATTTTGAGAGGTGGTGGAACTTGCTCTAAGTTGTCCTCATCGTACAATAGTGAGAGTGGCACATGCTTGGCCTCTGCCTCGGCTTGCTTTTGTGCCTTAATCCGGCTCTTGAAAAGTTTTTGTAACTTAAACAGTTCCCTGTAAGCGATATTATGTTACGTCATGTAATTTGTGAAAAAAGTAGAATACAAACTTAAACAAAATTAAATGACTCACTTGAACATTTCATCAGTTTCGTGATCAATAGCGTCAGCATCCAACTGAAAATCACCATCCATATATTTCTTTTCGGCTTGCTGCCATGCTAAAGTAGTTGTGAAAAGCCTTGTGTAAGGATCGGCTTGATTCTGAAAAGTGATACAAAACTTATTTATTCTACTACTGCCAACTACCAGCGAATTGTAGCTAGTACTTATGGTGTTGTTGGACTTACCACAATCTCAGTCATCTCCGGAAATTCGCTTAAGGTAAACTTAAATAGTGCTTCTTCATTGTTAATCCATTCAATTCCTTCCTGTAATGCTTTCATTCTTCTATTCACATATTTCAAGTCCTGTCATTGCAAAGAAAATACAAATTGAGAAATCAGACTGGGCAAAAGAAACAAAAGAATCCAGTATCCAGTTTAGGTAAAAACTCACATTGCAATAATCAGCAACTTTGTCGTAGTCTCCGTATCGCGCGAAGTCATCTCGAACTCGTCTCAACAATTTCTTCAAGTCATTCCGCATTTGCTCAATCTTTTCAGCTAAATACTCCTCAAATTCGACTTTTTTATCTTCAATCATCTAAGAACAGACCGAATGGTAAAAACTCATGCACAATACTCACCACATAAATTTAAAATCTAATGATTTTAGTTATGTTACTGGATCCTTTCCAAAGAATTCCCATAAAAATGATTCTGGCTGCGTCCAAAACATTTTTAATACAGCAGAATAATAGTTTAGGGTCTCAAAACTATTATCTCAATTATTGACAAACAAAGTATAAACTACGACCACATCTACTCTACTTCTATATAAGCATTTCACAAATTTCTGAGCGCAAGATAAAAGTATTATTTGCAGATAACATAAGACGCTCAAAAAAAATTAAGATTATTTCCAAACTTACAATTGCACTCTTTTCAAAGATGGGCTGGATGCGTCTATGCCAGGTTTGCACTGCAAAAGCAATATCGGCGTCGCTTGCGCTAAACATGGGAAAAGAAAAGTAGCATTACTATACGAGGAAAGTAAATATTGCTCATTTTTAACCAAACAATGACGTTCATAAATATCTCCGCGCGGAGTGACGCAAACCTGAACAGATGAACATCAAGAAGTGCAAAATTTTGCCTAACTGCTTCCGTAATGTCTTCCTTCAAAAGTGTAAGTAGCATTCCTCTTGCGTTATCAATGTACTCCACTAGTTCCATCAATTCAGCCGTTGTCTCAGGCTCTGTCAGCAATCGCTTTTGCATATCTTCAAAGCCATCTATTATTCTGGAATATCACAATTACTTAGTTTAACTTACAGGGGAATAAAAAGAGGAAAAGGGAAGAATAAACAGAATGCTAATTGAGGCTAAATGAAATATTATACCACTCACTTCTGGTTATGCTCTCGGTATCTTCGCAAAAGGTCATTAAGGATGATATTGAAATGAACTGTGGACAAATCTTTCAATTCTTGAATGGAGTCTTCATTATTGACATGGACGCGTCCGAAGAAGACATTCTTTGGAATATCAGTGCATTTATCGATGAATTCCTTATAATACGCCAATTCCTTTATCCCGTCATAAAAACTATGCTCTTCTTCAATGAATTGCAGTGCCTTGGCTTTGGCCTCGCCATTTAATATAGGTGCAAACCTTTCATCTGTTATATCAAGTCGCAAATTCCTCAGACCATTATAAACAAAGAGAAAGTATATTAAACTGGAAATACTTACATATTTCATCGACAAAGAGTTGCGGCTTTTCCATCCATCCATTAATAACTTTTCCGATCCGATCGTTTGCCATATCAATGAAAGACTCAAGGAGATCAATTTTGAAGAAAACAGTACCATCCCGATCCGAAGCGGGAGGATAGTATTGACGAACGTCGGGGATTTTTGATACAGTATTTACAATCTGTTTAGAAAACACTTGAGTAGAACAGAGAGCATAGCGGAATCATTCTTTTGCTAAACCAGTAAGCAGCTGAATCCTAAGCCGCATAATTTTGTTATTTTATAAGTATATGTTGTAATTACTTCATCGAAAACTTTCTTGACACAAAACATCATGTCGGCAAACGAAGGGTAAAACGTGACTTTAGTTCCCTCGTCAACTGTTGTATCGACTGAAGAATCGAGAAGGATTACTGGCAAGTCCCTTGTATAATTTTCGTAGGCATCCACAATTTCAAGAACAGAACCCATTAGTAGTTGCTTCCCCTAAATAGTTCTAGTTCATATTCAAATGATCAAGTGCAAATACTAAGCCAGGTTGCAGAAACTTACGTTACAGACGATCATGTTAGCAGCGCACTCTAAAATCAAAGTTGCCTTTTCTGGGGGTACTCCGCGAAGTAGGCTTGGAGTATCGTACATGGTGTTCTGGACTTGAACGTAACGAGACACATGCTCCTCTCCATTTGCTTTAATTTCGCTCTGCCAGGCATCTTTGAGCTCGTGTGGTTTCGCTACCTTCATTTGCCTGTTGAAATGTTAGCACCACGTTGTGTAAAAATGACCAGGATTCATTGTTTACTTGAAAATAATAAAGTTGACAACTCACCTTGCATTCTCAACATCAAAGAGTGGTTTGGTTACAACAAGTTCTCGAATTTTAAAAAACGTTTTTACAACAAGCGGTGTCAACAATCTCAAGTTCAGAGCAATGTGTTTTTTATTTCTACGAGTGGATTCAGACCATACAGGTATTTCGACGAACCTAGAAATAGACAAGTATATTGTTTCAAGAAATTCAAGACAGGCATAATATTTGAAACTCGCAGTGGGTGTTTTATGGGTATATAGTTAATATTCTCATAGTCTTCCGGTGGATGAATAACATAGTTCAAGATAGCTTCATGCATTGTTTGCAAGTAACTCTCTTCTGTTTCCTTGATTAGATTTTCATATAGTTCTGCATGATTGTTCTTCAACTCCAGAGGAACGCGCTAAAATCGGGTTTTTAGAACATTAAATGAAAATCAGCCATAGCCTTAATACCCTTAGGTTATCTCACCCCAGTTATTTGCTTTAGCCAATCCCGGTGCATGGGATTCACAGGTGCAGTACGAACACTGTCTCTCAAATACTCCACAAAATCCTCTTCCGTCAAGTAAGATTCCAATGGAGGTTCAACAACATCTTCCCCTTCCGCCAGTCTTCGCCTCTTTTCCTTCACGATTTTGTCACATACTTTTGTCTTAGCTTTCAATGCTCTGCGTATAACGACCTGGTCGTCATCAACCTACACAGCAAACCATATTGTAGTTAAAAATCTAATGAACAGTCACATTTACAAATAAATCAATGGCGAATGACCAAAATCAAACGTTTTAACTCATACCTGCTTCTGAGAATTTACGTGGTATTTTAAAAGGGGGTGATTTTCATATGGATCTGTTTCATATTTCCCAAGGGATGGAATATCGGGGAGACAAAAATCCAGTTCGCATTCTCCAGCCTCCGTCTGTATCTCTGTTATAACGGGTCGTTTCGGATTACATACTCTTTTTCTGGCCGAGGTGTCCGGGTTTTTGACATTGAACATTGATTCCTGGACAGACATAAGGCCACTGGTGATTGTTAGGTCACTGGTCACTCCAAGAAGGTCATCTGAACTTCTCCTCTCCTCCACGGGCATTGGAGCGCCGCATATTGGGTTTTGGCTTTGCCTTCGAGTTGGCTTCATTGTTTATGATGGATAAGTATATACTCAATTAGTTCTTTTTTGTCAAATGAATAAGAGTGATAGTTTTTTCTTTATTTCCTGTGTTGTGGTTTGTGGTAAAACTGAACAATGGGTGAAAATGTGAACTGAACTGTCCTCGACCGTCGCCAAACATCAACTGAACGAATCTGCTGATTAGCGGGCTGCTGCTGCCGCGCCGCGACTCGATGGTTGGATCTTGCGCCGACCCAACGAAATATCGATTTTTTGCAAAGTCAACAAAGACGTTTCAGATTCTCGGCCACCAATGACGACGAACACTCAATTATATTCGGTTCCGGGATTGAAATTGATCAATTTGTTTGATCTTCTTTTGGAACTATCGGAATTCTTTGTATGTATTTGGCATGGCTTTTATGCAGCCACGGTAAAGCTCGGTGCCAACACTCATTTGCATTGCTTCGAAAATGTGCAGGTCTTTTAACAAATCCCATAAATATATATTTAATATTTGCACAACTCTGGACACATTTTTGATGGCCGACTTTGTTTCATTATAAATTTTAAAAAAATCTTTATCTAGTTTCTTCTTCACAAAACGTGTACAGCGTTCTGTACGGGCACACGGCGCTTTAATTTTTATGTGCATATTTCAGAATACAAGTAGAAATTGAATATGTGACCCTAATTTTTGCAATCTGTAATTTTTGTGGACTCGGCTAAATCATTCTCGAAAGTCCAACACAGTAAACGTGTTTCGGGAGGGTCTGAAGTGGGCCTTAAGGCCTAGTCAGCTTGGGCGGGCTTCTAAATAGAAGTTACGACCACTCCACGTCCACATGTAAATGACTCAATAAACGCCGGTGTCTGATTGAACGCCGGTGCTCTAATGATCGCCGGGTCAAACCCTTGTTTGTAGAAATAAACGCCGAGTCTCAAAGAACGCCGGGTCCTAATGAAGGTCGGGTTTTTGTACTATATCTATCGCGCGGATATTTTTGATTTTCTTGATCGAAATCGTCGGTGGTTCATTTATTTACATTCTCTACTAAAATTTCTCAAGAATGTCTCAAAAGTCTTTCAAAAAATGATCCTACACAATTGCGCCAAAATTAGGAAGCATTGGAAGGATAACGAAGAGGTTCTTTTGGGACTTAGTGGTGCTGAATTAGACGTTTCTTACATGCAGAATTAATGTATGTTAGGATAGTGATTAATTCAATTTCCTTATTGAACTTTCACTTCGGAAATAAAATTTCATTTTGTTATACCTTTAAATTCAAATTTATTTATTAAACGCCGGGTTCGAATGAGCGCCGGAGCTCTAATTAACGCCGGGTCTCGAGGTGCCGTTTTTAAATAAACGCCCGGGCGTTTATTGAGTCATTTACGGTACATACAAATCATTCTCGAACTGAAACGTTATTAAACTCACGAGTTTATGATGTACATAAGTGTTGTAACAAATTTCCCTAATTGTCTCATTTCCGAATTATCATGCATTCGCATAAAAATTTATTCAACACCAATAAATTAGTCAAATAAAAGATTAGCTAAGCTAATGAATGGCAACATCAGCACATCCTCGAAAAATCTCCTGATCTCCACAACCATCTGCTCCAGTCCCGTCCTCGCAAATCCCCCAAGAATTTCCTGCAATTTGAATTAATTGACTGCTTCACTCATTTTATTACCACGTATTATGTATAATAAAATATGTGAATTAAACTGGAACGAGAAGGGGATCGGTTAAGTTAGGTCTAGTACCTGTTCTATAATGCCACCTGAGAACACACTGCGAGCATTTTAGTCCAGCCGGCAAATGAGCAGTTGTGTTGTAAAACAGTTGGACCGCATCAGAATTAATCTTATATTTTGTTGTCCGCCCGTCTCCCAATGGAAGTGTGTACTTATCAAAGCAAGGGTCTTCTTCCGGGGCGGAAGGATTATTCTGAGGGCAAAGATGAAGTTCAAAATATCCCCAATGGCTTTTTTTCATGTCAATCGAGACTTGTATTACCTGAATTGGAAGATTGCAAAATAAACAGTTTTTACATTGTAAAATTCAAATTTAGTGGTATTTTTTGTTTACCTGCCCTGAGGTGTAATTACGTGCAATTATTCCGCGGGCGTAGACGCCACCGCCTTCGTGATCTCTTGGTCGCGGCATGTCATACCTGTCACCACAGACGCCGCAATTGCCTCCATTTTTACCGTACTGAATTCCAAATCCTCCACAATAGAGTTCATTGTCATCGTAGTTAATTGGTGGATCGTATTTGTCAAATTCCTTAAATCTCCAAAGTGTGGATCGGGCCGGTGGTTCAATCAGTCGTCCGTGCGCATTGACTTCTATGGAAATTAAACCCAGAATTAGGATTATAATTACAATCAGGAGTGACTTGTGTTTAGCAGTCATTTTTGGGGAAGGTGCTCTACAATAATTAGCTTTTTAATGTGTTGGTCGATTTGTGAAAAAACGTGGAACGCATAATTGCTTTTATAGTCGTTTTGATAACAGTTAATTGAATATAGTTATTCATGGTCAAAGTTTAGGGGTTATGCATAATTACGTCTTGGCTGGAGTGGGGATCATGGAAGCGACCTTCCCTTCTGACATTTTTTTTCCTGATTGGAGATGAAAGGTTAAATTATTGGAACACTAAATATTTGTTTACCAAGATTTGCTTTTTTCCAGTATGTAGTGTCTTTCGAAGAACTGATATTGCGACTTAATTATGCATTTAGCCTTACATATCTCTTTTTCTTTTGTTCCATGTGAAATGATATGATGTAGGCAATATTGCTGCTCCCAATGTTTGAGTTACATGGCTGGCAAAACTGCCTTCGGTATCACAAAAGGAAAGCTCCACAGTGGTTCTGAAAAATCCTTCAATTGAAAAATGTTGCGATATTACTGTATTGGCTCATCAAGTGCTGTATACTGTCTTATCATATTATATATTATGTCATAATTCTAGGATTTTGCTTTGATTAACGTTGATCTCTGGTTGTCTCTCGTTGCATTGTACAAACACCCATAAGCCCCATTGCTGGACTTCATTTTGTGTTGTTGCTGGAAGCGTTTATTAAGCAAACGGTTCATGTACAATTCTCCGCTGCTTAAGCCCGCGGCCTTGAATTTTTTCTTTCTTTGTCTTGCTTTCATTTACTGAATCTGCAAAGCACTGGGGGTTAAAATAACACAATATTTATAAAAATGCATTGCTTGTGCTTTGCTTTAGATAAACAAACAGGGAAATGATCGAGTGAAGAGAAGATCATTTCGGCGTCACGCTCTAATTTTGTTTATGAGACTGCGCGACTCACTTACGTCGCAATCCTGGCTGGCTTGTTTGTTATTTGTAAATTCGTGGGCATTTGAAAGCATTTCAATCTGGGTCTGAAATATGTTAAATTTTACGCACTGGGAAAACATATGTATTATCTGATTGAGTAAAGCAGACAAGCAAAGAAAACTGTACGTGTACTTTTGCTATTCTAACACGCAAGTGCTAGAAAATAAATAACAATGAGCACAACTTTGAATGGCAATGGGTCTAGTTAAAGAATATGTCTAATCGAAGCACCCTAGGTAATTATAGTGGGTAGGTGCGTTATTTTGTTTAGATTCGCAAATCATACTTCAGCTGGTCTTGATCTGGCTGAAATTCTCAGCTGTATTGTGTACCCAGTTCTACAAACTAGCCTATTTCAAAACCAAATACCGTTATAATTAGGACGACTGTCATCCATTTAAGATAACTGAATATTTTAAACACAAATGGCCGGTCAGCAATGATATATTATAAGTTCCATTAATTTTTTATTATCTTAAGCACTGCGGCCCTTCATTGTGATTTATATCGGACAAGCTGAAATACTGAATTAGGTAATCGATTTGTTTATTTGTTGCAATTGTAGAGCAAATTCAATTTCTTAGCGTCCAGTTCGCTCATTCCAACCCGTTGTCCTAAATTTGGCTGAAACCCCTGTAATATTTTAACAAATTTCTAGTTTAACTAATGTTGTAGCATATTATTCGCTCGCACACATGTCATTGATGGTTTAATTCATTTTCTAACCTTTGCCTTTAATACTGGCTTGTCGATGTCTATCGCTAAGAAGAACGAAACTGGGCCATAATGAAGCACGCTTTCGCAATCATACGGAATTTCCTTCAAATACTCATCTGGTGCGCTTAATATCTGAAACTGGTCTTTGGCCTCTGGAAACATAAGGAGGATGTACTGAAGGAAACAATATAAACTTACAAATTTATAAAATATTCACTACCATCTTTAATGTTGTCCCAAAGTATTTCTATATGTTCATCTCTGTCTGCTCGCTGATGCTCATGATGGAATCCCGTAGAATGAAGCAACTCATGGACAATTTTTCCGTGTTGAATGCATTTCCTCGGATCCAGATTAAGGATCTGGATAATTTCGTTTCTTATTATACAAAAACCAAGTAGAACCTATGAATGAATCAATTCATATCGATCTGCCACCTGTCTCCCTTCATGCCTTCCTGTGGAAGAATAACACCCATCACCGAGCACTTGCTTAAAATACACGTAATCTGGCTCATCCGATCGTTCCTTAAATCTAATACATGTCTTTCCCCGAATCTCATCCATTGCACTATGAATTATAGCTCTTGAATCATTATCTGAGATACAATGCGAAATATTATTAGTACTGTTTGAAATGATATCCTAGTTGGACATACCAAACTTATGTGAAATGTGATAGTAAATTATTCCATCTGGCCATGTATGTTTCCAGTTGACTATTGGCTTCGGTACTTCGTTCAAATCGTAGTCAGGAAATTGCGGAAACTTGTCCGGGAATATTGAATCCGCGTCATCTCTGCGATTATGATGGTGATTTTCCGTGATGCGCTTTTCTAAAATATCAATGTTATAAATACCCAATGAAATCGAAGTAATAAGTCAATTTAATTCTAGTGTTACCAATTAAATGTTTGCTGTCACTGCCAGAGATTAGCGTAAGAACAACACTAAAAAGGAAGAGAACCCGGATTTCTTCCATGAGAACACAATTCCCGACAATTCTCTTCTCAGATTCAGTACTATACTAAATTTTACTTAAACATATTCACTCAGTAGTCAACTGCATTTGCAGTGCACTTCCAAAGGTTACAAAATTTTAACTGGAAACAACTATTTCTATATCTCAATATGTAGAAGACAAGGGACAGACCAGTCACGAAATCAATATCAACTTGGAATGGATTAATTTTCATCAACGGGGGGCGGTATCATGGTCGCAAAACCACAAGGAAAAAAAGGTCTTCTGGATTTTATAATGAGGCTTTCCCCGGTCACTGCAAACCGCGGCGGTGCGTTGATAAGGTTTTATATATGCAAGACACTGGATGATTTATGGTGTTGTACATGTGCAAACCAGAACTACTACACCAGAACATAAACTGGAGACTTGGCGGAGCCAGGGCATAAGCACGCATGTAAATCTAAATTTAGTAATTGACGAATTACGTTTTATGGTAATAATGATACAAAGTTACGGAAGATAAAAATGGAAAGATATGTATAAATGATACGCATGCACGCACGGAAGGGCATCCTCATGAATTAGCAATAGCATAAAAAGCAAAAACACAGTGGGCAGTTGAAAAGTACACCAAAGTTGTACAATGCATGCAGTCAAACCTAAAAGTGCGTCACTCACAAACGTATTTGCAAACAAATCAAAAATTGCAGAATTGAAGAATTTTCTGGGGAATGATTTGTTTTGACTAGGTATGTAGTTTTAACCAGAAACTTTGCTTAACTAACTTAAAGATGAGAGAGGATGATGCACAGCCGTAAAAAGTGTGCGCATTTAGCTTGCTTCTGCTTCTAAATCGTACGTTGTTATCGGATAATAGAGGAAGCTGCAATTTGCATATATATGAAACGAATAAGGTTATCCTCAACTGCTAGCTAAATCCGAAGACTTTATTCTTCTTAAATTTGTCTCATAGTGTACAGTTACAATGTAAACTGATTCCACACCATAACATTCGATTCCAAAGGATGTTTGCTCTCATATGCTCCCTCGCCTTC
>JAAXYW010002006.1:0-17560 GCA_036851895.1 Orthonychiurus folsomi
GCAATGAAAGCGCTGAGCGCCAGAATCCCATGTTGGTGACCATGACCAAGAAAACACATAACGTGACACTGACATCAAGCATTTTTCCATGCGGCATTAAATTTACTTTTGTGTCTCAATGTTTGCTTTACTCTGTAATGGCAGAGAGCGAAGGCCGTGTCCTACAATAAAAATTGGATCTCAAGAGCTTCGGGACTAGACTTTGTCAAAAGTTTGAGCTTTGAATCTTGAATTAATAAGGTTTGACAAAAGGGTTGTAAGAATTTGTATGCATCTTCACCCTGGTCTTGGAAGCAAAAGCCAAGTTGTTTGCTTGACTTTTCATTTCATTTGCAAGTCTTAACTTTCGTCCTTCAATAAAATATTAAACGGGAGCCCAGAATTGCCACGACCTGTCTTGCTCTTTTCATTATGTTTTTCCATGTGCAACGCGGCTCTACATTTGATTACGTAAATACCCCAGAGACATGCATTCTATTACAAACCTAGCAAGCACATAATAATGCTATTGTAATCTCTTGCTAAGATTTTGTATTTACTAGCTGGATGAATTACATAACTTAAAATATGTCTTCATTTATTTGACGCCGGTTGTAATTAGCTCATAACTATTGCGTTTACTGTGAAAATATATTCCTTGTGGTAAGAAAATACAAATGTGACTGACAAACACATTTTCATACCTTGACCTAATTCTCAACTCTAACTTTCCCCATTTATTTTTATGGTGCATCTCGGGATGTCGTAATGTCAGGACAGAAGAAGATTACAATGCTAAAGAACACTGCAAAAATGTTGGCAAAACAGTATGTTAATATTGCAAAAGAAACTTACCATTTTCTTTCGGCAAAGAGCAAATATAATCTCTCTCGGATTCGTGGGTTCGAAAATAGAGGGAAACCGGTCTGGGCAAGACATGGAAATAAAATTTTGAAAATTAAAATTTTTTAAACTTCATTCAAAAATTTCATTAGACACACCAAATCGTGTTATTTTTTGTTTCAAACATATCACACGTGGGAACATTTTGAGTCTTGCAGAAATCGCCTAGTCTAGTTATAATACACAACCAGCATAGGGTATCTTATAAGCGGATTTGCCATCTGGTGTTAACAAAAACTCAAAGCAAAATTTAAAAAAAATGAACTGTTGGGTTGGAAGAACTGCTTTCTCTACAAGTCATGCCATTGAGGAAAATTGTATGGTTCTAATGTGAGCCACTCAACACACATGCTTTATGGTTTGATTTAGCAAAATTCGTCGTGGAAAATCTTAATAACTCGTTTTCAATTATAAATAGTTGAGTAGCTGGTTATTTTCAAGTGTGATCCGATAATTTTGGCATTGCTAAGAACCCACTTATTATTCATGACCAAATTAGTAAGGATTTTAAAGGGGCACTATCGTGTAATCCTTATATTTGTAATTTGTAACAATAACAAGATTCATTGACCCCGGAACTGCTAGCTTATTGGCAGAATCGCCAACCAGAAGAAATCTCAAATCTCAGGCAAGTAGAGTTAGTGTCAGAGTCTCATTAGTGTGGTAATGCATTTAGCTAGGCAGACTAATTAGTGACAAATACAATTTGTGGGAAGGGAGATGCTTCGGCTTTGTGTTATTGAGGTGTGCATTGGAAAAACACGGCAGGAGATTTCTAATGGTGAAAGTGCACAACGACAGGTTTTGACGGTGAGGGAGATGCGGTTACAGCCATAAAGAAGGGGAGAAAACCACAAGTTGACTAGCTAAAGTCTAGATACGTAAATTGAATTTTGAAGTCGACATTATGTCGTCCTTACGATAAGTTGGGAACTCGCATCGTGTAGAATGGTTTCAAAGGTCTATGTGGAACAACGGAACGGGAACGGAATCGACACCCCGTTTACAAAGTGAGTGGCGAGTGAGTGCACATTTTGGACAATTTTGATACAACCGGAGTAAAAAAGAGACAAAAAAAGAGAATGCGTAAAAAAGAGCTACATAATTAAATATAATGAATTGATAAATTCCGATTATGTTGGGACGAAATCTAATACTGAACTGAATGGAAACATTTTCAAGAAGACAAAATTATAACTGAAGTGCATGAAATTCAAAAAACAAAATAAAATTCGGAAATGCTTGAGCAAATAGCAGACTACTTTGTAATACATGGGAAATATATGGGAGTGGTAGAAATGTGAAGGGCAAATTCCTTACGTGGAAGTCGTAACATTTGCGCTTAAATGTATGAAACAACGCTGCCTCAGAGTTCCAGACCAAAGCTGAACACCAATGATTCCAAAAATAAAGAAAACGAAGAAGCAAAGAAGAAGTACGTTTCCCAGCATGGGTAGCGTGTCCAAGAGCAGCATCACAAGAATCCTCATACCTGTGAAATCAATAAGACAAAATTATAGGGTTGTCCAAACCAATTTCTCATTTGAATGTTCTCCGCTCCAACAAGCTTCTCACATTTGGAAAGGTTTTTTCTTGTCTGCTAACTTTTACAATAAAAAGGGGGTACTTTGAAATTTATCTTTCTTTCCGTATTTCCCACAAGACTATTTTTCCCAAGTTATGTCGCGGTTTCTGCTTTCATTGCTTTCTCCGGTAAATTCGCCCAGTGGGGGGACTCTTTGCTTTTGGGGCTCAGGTTCCGAGTAGGATCACCCGCTGCGTCTCCGACAGAATTTGTTCTTTACCTCTTTTATAGTAACATGTATAAACTACCATGTTGAATATTAACTTTAAAATTCCCTTCCCTGGAGATTTTATTTGTTTGGCCTAAATTTGTATATCCGAGCGGCCTTGGATATCTGTACACCTGCAGAAAATTCTTATTCTTCAGATTTATATGTATACCCATTATAAATATCCATTATATAGAGGTAGATGTAGTGTATTAAAGCCAGGGCAATGAAATGGAAAATTCAGTAGTCTGGTTTTCCTTTTCAGATTGCTGAGAGTAGAGAAAGTGGCGGTAAGAGGCAATCGAGGAAAATTGTGACTCACTTGGGATCCGATTAATTGCTCTCAGAGGCCGCAGTACACGAACGGTCCTAATAGCCGATAAATTTACATTCTCCACCACGATGTACTCCGCAACCCTGGAAAAATAAAATAAGGATATAAAAACCACACGTGGTCTGCATGAATACTTGCATGATACCAGCAGCAGCCATTAATGTGTATCTCTATCTTCCTGCACTGCCCAATTGTTCTATGTGTGAGCCTTTTTTTATACTGTTTTCACCCTGGAGTTTAGCTCGTGTGTGTGTTTGTGTCAGATACCGGGTTTCTGCCCCCCCAGTGTATGTATTTCAAGTACAGTGTGTTATGTATACCTTCGGGTTTCCTCTTTCGTGCTGGGCTGTTGATATCATCATCATAAATCAAAATGTCAGTTTGAGTGATTTTCGCCTCAATTCCATCCACCCGTCTGTGGCCAATCTATTGCTAATATCCTAATTTCCATGCATGAAAGGATGCGAAAGGCAAATTTGGTTATGCATGTGCTTAGCAAAATCGAATTTTTGAAGTATACAGTATAGAAATGTGAAAGAGTGGTTATGTTCCATAAAGCTGTAAAAAAATTTAAGTAAATCCAATTTGGACCTAATGCAAAATTTGCTTCACCAAGAATAAATTAACCTCACTAGATATAATTGCCGTAGCTGTACCGGGTATCCCAATATTCCCAATTAGTTCTGGCTTCTGTTCCGTGAAGTTTATTGCTACAGGTTTGGAATGTGAAATAAAATCCGTTGCTTATGTGCTAAACATAAATGAACTCCCATTTCATGGCACGCGGCTGCTGCCAAATCTGATTGCATTTTCACTCGGAGAAATAGGATGAAATTTAGTGCATCAAATGCACTAAATTTCCCATTAGAAAACACGTAAAGAAATCGATTAGAAAATGGTATAAGCCTCCCCGAGGTCATAATTGGAAGCGAGTTTAAACGAGCTTCCACCGGTTGTAAGTGTGATTAATCTCCATAAAGTGGATGTTCCAGCGCCCGTTTTCACGAGTTTTACGTGTTGAGAAACGTTGATAGGATTTGGTGTCCCCGGGTTGCCAACTCCGAATTCCGCATGTGATTTTAAACGATGTCATTGCCATTGCCATGCTAAGAACATGAACAATTGAGGTATTCATTTTACTGCCACAATCCCTACGACTGGGAATTTATTATTGTGCGGCACTAAATTGGAAAGATGAAACGAGCTTAGCGGTGGTGCAAGCAATTATCATTCAAGGAGAAATTGGACGGTATTTAATGATGGTGTGTTAAACACTGGGTGCATAAAGTTAGGATAGGGCGTCGTCTCCGCGCTCGCACGTCAATGCGGTGAACCCGAAATCGGAGTGGATTGAACTGCTGAAGACATCAACGTCACCATCCAATTCAACCAAGATGCATTTTATGGCTCGTAGAACTTTTGTGTGAGTCCTTACCCGAAGAAATACGATAAAAATCAAGCCAAATTCCCTCAGCATGTAATTCTCTATAAATAAGTGGACAGCCGTACCCATGCGTATCCGTCCTTATCAAAATACAAAGGACAATTTTTGACAACTTACCCTGCAAGAACGATAAAGAAATCCAACCAGTTCCATTTGTCATCCATGTAGGCGCCACTTCCGGAAATAGCCCATCGCAATCATCTTAACGCACATCTCAACAGCGAAGAAAGCAAATATAAAGTCATCCACCACCTGGAATACATTCAAAAATTTATTAACCGATTATACATGCCAATCCCGTTTAGAGTCCAATTCATTTGCGTCTCTTGAGCCAAGTTTTTTTTGACAGGCCAATGCATTGAAATGCACTGAACGCATCTTGCATAGCATAAACTCGAGGAGTCCGCATTTTGCCCATTCGTCTAAATATAAATGTTAAGCCTCTTGCATTCAAATGCAAAGCGTGCTTAAGCTATGTCGCAATTTGAAAGGGAAAGTAATGGAATTTGAAGCGTTTACTACTCCGGGACTGGGCGTTACTTCCTAGGTCATAAAAATGTGTTAAATGTGGGGAGAGAAGCACAAATCTGATTGTATAGTCATAAAATGTTGGAAGGAATTTTGCTCTTAACCCGAAATCCTTCGCATTTTTTCGCATGTTTACCAATATTGTTGACTACCGCAATCGCTCCTTTTCAAATTTCCTTTTGCCTATGGAATGCAAGAATGGAGTGCAAATTATTACATTGTTTTCGGGAAAACTTATAGCCAGGCGTTTCTCATCCTTCATTATTGAAAAATACCATACATATTGAATATTACATTTCTACTCACGAACAACTCCTCTCTTCGCCGCTAAACCCACAAGTTCATTCACCCGCTCAATCCACCAAATTTTGATAGAAACCGAAAACAGGGGTCGGCTCTAATATACTACGTGAACACAATAAAACATGGACCCATGCTTTATACTTTTCATGTCAGGAACAGCCAACAGTTGAAGCAATGAAGGCGCCGGTCATATCACTATTATTCACTCTCCTCTCCGGAACCCATGCCTTTATAAACGGAGAATGTGCAAACAGAGAAGCCGTAGTAATCCCAAGTCCCAAGAGGAGATTATCATAAAATATAAACATATCGACTTCAATGCATGTGAATATGAACCTCCGGTCCAGCCATGTGGACGGACTATGGAAATCAGTAAAATTTGGTTTTCGCCAGCTTTTACACATTTTATACCACCATAACAGCAACAACTGCGTTGTTTTCAGTGGAAGATTCCGGTTGTAACTTCGGCAGAAATACGGACATTGCAATATTTTGATATCTGACTATTATAAGTGGAAGGTATAAAATTCTGAGCGCAGCAGCAGGAAATATGGGGTTGCCCTATTAAGGTTTCAGCTATGAAAAGAAATAGAATGGGTATGGATGGACCAGTCACTTCGTGGAACGCGGCCAAAGACCCTTGTACTTTCTCGAGTGGCCTCCCACCATTCACAGTTGTAATGCAAAAGAAAGTTTGCAATTTCCGTCAAATTCGTAAAAACCTTTAGAATCCCTTTCTGAGAATTGAGAAATCTGTCGTCAGAAAGTAGGGAGGGAAGGGAAACATGGCAATTGCACTCATAAATTTGTATGTGCAAAGAAAGTCTATGATGCCGGTCATAAAACAACGTTGTTTCCCTTGCGGAAGGACATGGACCCAGTAAAATGTCCGGACTTGGAATTTATTAACTTGCACAGCATGGATATAGCCCTCTTATATTATCCGTAAATGTATTTTCTGGAACCGAAGTTGAGAGAAGATGAAGGTATAGATAATTCTGGTGACACAATTAAGTTACATGACCACTCCTTAAGTGGTGAGTCAGCAGAATGTCTTACGAGTGGTTTTTTTCTTCCTAAGCACTTGTGGGACTTAAGACATGGCCACAGAATATAGAAAATACTAATCTGGCGAATAAAGAAAATATCCTGATTTCTGCAGATTTTGGGGTTATTTATAGAAAGGAAAAGCCTTTGTTGGGCAGCCACAACTTCTGTATGCTCATAATTGAGATTTCCATGCAATCTTGACAAAAGTTAGCACAAAAGTTTTGCACAAATTATTTGTATAAAGTTTCATTCGGCTCTCGCTCCCCATTTCTCCGACTTCACTTCACTCTCCTGGATTGCATATTACGAAAGCAACATATTATTTTCTGCTTTGACAGCTGAACCGAACACATGGGTTTTATTATGAGAACTGTGAGTAGACGAAACCCTACTCCTATTGCTCCCAACCGACCGACCTACTTTCCAGGAGAAACAGGAAATTTACTTTCTTCCGCTCCTGGTTTCATGGTGGAAGGGGGTATGTTGCATATAAGATAATTCTGTCTTCAGGGAACGTCCCAACTGTGACAGTCCCAAACTTCACTTTTCCAGACATTCCCACATTAAACCAATAAATAGAGTCACTATTGGTGATACAGTACTGCGGGCATGATCAGTCCTTTGCGGGGACTTGGGATAGCAGTAAAAGCCCTGCATTCAGCCGAATTCCTTAGAGACGGCAACGCCATATTGCCTGCTGAGAATCGGAACATTAGACCCATTCAACGTTCTTACTTACACGTCACCCCTAGGATGGATCCTATTTTATAGAAAAGTAATGCCTGTTTTATTCATGAGCTTCTTACAAAACTGAGGATCGGGATCACTTGGATCAATTTTTATTCAAGAAACGTTCAGGAAAACATGAAGGATTTCCCTCAGCCCTATTTGTTCCTTTTGCTTTGTACGCCAAACTTACTAAAACAATTTGAAGGCGAGAAAGTGAAATGGAAAATCGATGTTTCTCCATAGAAACTTTCAAAATTGCACGAATGCTACTTTTGATTAGTAATTCAGATATGAAATTTGTGTACAGCTATCTTGTGAGTTTTCTGCAAGTAAATTGACAGCACAATAATGTAAGGGAATCCTACCCGTCTAATGAGATGTTCCCTTTATTGTTATTGCCTACTCGCGTCTTAAAAGTATACTGTAAATAGCATCGATTACCTGCTTGCCTCTTTTTTCAAATTAGGATCGTTTTTCCAGAATAAAATACAAGGCTCACACCCGCCCACAGGTTATTGTGTATCCTGGAAATGAGAAATGGAAGCCCCATTTCATTTGAGTAAGTAAGAAAAAGAAACCCGAATTTCTTTAATCGAACTCGATTTGTCTTCAGGCGGGAAAGGAACACACGGAAGAGAATGGGAAGTGGAAAGTCTGTGTGGACGGACGGCAGCCTTTTCTTTTATTTCTACAGATAAGTCTCGTCCTCCATCCAGCCGCGCGGTGGATTTCCTTCATCTATCGCTTTCGTGGATCTCGCGCCTTCCTTTGATCAAAATCTAAGTCCTGGAAGCCAATATCGCAAAGCGGTGGATGAATACGAAACCAACTACTTTGGAACCGAGGGCCTTAGGCAAATAAGACACTGCCCCAGTATGTGTGGGGTTAAGGAGAGTTGGAAATAATTAATTCCGTTCAGCATTTCCAATCCAATTGCCAAATCAAATAGGAGGAAGTTCCAGTTCCGTTCTGCCTGATTGCACTCAAGGCTATGAAAGTAGGCCAGCAAACCAGAATACAAAATTTGCTCAAATTTGATCCTATTTCATAAAATAGTTACATGAAGTTCGTTTCAGTGTATATGCACGGCTGAAGTTGTCACTGATTTTCATTAAGGATTCATACAATTTGAACTTCTCTTTCTAGACAACTTAAGTTTTTCCATGAACTACTTCTCCTCCCATTAAATTAGGCAAATACTGATCTCCAACTTCCCAGTGCACAAAAGAAATAAAGTTTTGAATATTATGCAAATTTTATAGTAGAGGATTTAACAACCATTGTTTCAACTGACTTATACCCAATTATGCAAGAACTGCAATGCATTCCGTACAAATAATGTCAGCCCTCACAAAGAATTTTAAATGGGTTTCCTTTGCTCAATTATTGTGCATCCTTGGAAACTAAAGAGTCTTTTAACCCATCCAATTTTCAGAGCTGTAGCTTGGAGCATCTACTGAAAAGGAATACCTGCCGTGCAAAGTGGTGACTTGTGCAGAATTATGAAAGGATCAAATTAAAAATTTAAGCCTTGCTCTACTTGTTCTCGTATATACGTGGAAAGTAAAGCCTCATTGCACGTGTAGTGAACTAAACTTCCTTGACTGTCTCAACCTTCGGATGGAAAGTCAAGGGATTTTGCCGAAGGCCAACTTTTCCGCTGCTAAGATACATATGAATTACAAATTTTTCCATTTTCTCTATGTACAGAGAAATATAAGGACGAACCCAACCCTTGGTGCTTGTATATTATTACCGCCTTGACTCATAAGAGGATAATGGTCGTAGGGCAGGGGAAAGTTGA
Source organism: Orthonychiurus folsomi (assembly GCA_036851895.1). Taxonomy (NCBI): domain Eukaryota; kingdom Metazoa; phylum Arthropoda; class Collembola; order Poduromorpha; family Onychiuridae; genus Orthonychiurus; species Orthonychiurus folsomi. Next base: position 8,868 of record JAAXYW010002006.1, read on the forward strand.
CTTTCTCTCGCCTTTTGAGCCTATACGCTTAGGTTCAACTTCCTTCCGGCCTTCCAGACTACAACTAATACTACCGGAGATTACATTTATCCAAGCTATGATTTTGATTAAATATGTGCATCTAGACGAACAACTTTATTTCCACTGCAACCCCTTTCCCTTTCCTCGACTGCTTTTTTATTGCTTTGCTTTTTTATGGCGAAAACTCTACTTTCACTTACATCGCGCATCAAATGCTAAAATAAAAATTGACTTTTCCTCATCTTCTGGTTGAATATGATTCGTCGCGCAAAGATTTCGTGTCAACTCCGGCATTATTATTATGGCTATGAAACCAGAGGCGAAGGGAAGATAAATTTTGAAAGTGAAATGATTGAAAGTGTTATAACTAACATTAAAAGTGAGGTTGAGCCGCAGCTATGCTAGGGCCAAATAAACTGGCCAGGATATAAAAGGGCGACATCCAGTTATTATGAATGTCGTAAATTCTGTAGCAAATCCGTTAAACCCAGCTTCGCAACCCCTGAATACAAGTTCTTGGCCCATACATACATCATCGTGAAAAATTTAATTGTATCATAAAAAAAATCTGAGACTTACCTGCAAAATTTTACATCTCGTAGTAACACAGTCCGCGTCATCGTCACAAGGCCGGTACATTCCCAAAGTGACGCAGTTGATAAGAATGATGAAAATGCTGACTCGCTCGAACCACGTGTTTATTGACAGTTAAGGAAAACAAATTGTACATAATATGAATTTGACGCTTGCATAATTAACTTACCATGGCCATTAACTTGTGAAGTATTAGGTTTCACTCATAATGTATTGGCATTGGTAATATCGTGTTAGCGAAATTTTAATGGCATGTAAAGTGTGAAACTAGTGTCAGGTTTAACCCTCAAAGGGCCATTAGTTTCTAAGCTTCGTGTTGAGCTTGTCGCGTGCCGCGAACAAGTTAGCATTGATGACTGCTCTTCATGCATTAATTGTTATAAGGCAGTGTACCCCAGTGTAATAAGCGAGACTGGAAAATTTGGAGTTATTCTAACATTTCAAATTATTGGTTGTACAAATCTTAATGAAACTCTTAAGTTTAACCGCACACTTCAAATTGTTCGGCAATTTTATTTAATAAAACTTAATATTAATGACCAAAGAGTCCGATTCAGGGGAATAATAACGGAGCCTATTTGATGTCTCAATCACACAAAGACTCCGAAAGTGTAACCAAACTTTTCAGCTTTATTTGTTTCTCTTCCCCAATCTGCAAGAGCAGTCAATAAACTATTCCCCTTCAAGTTTCCTTCATTTGCAACTCCGACATTTGAAGAAGAAAAGCATGATTTGTCCATGCTAACGTATGCTGACTTTCAGTTTGTTTTTATTCTAGTTTCAAATATTTGCCTCTTGCTTCCCTCGAAAAAGGCAAGAAAATAAATTTAGCTTGAGTTCAAGGGTAAACACACAGGGTGCCGGTACGCAAGAATATGGTAATGGAATGAATTCTCTTCTGGCCTTCCTTTACCTCTATTCTACCTGAAGAAGTTCATACTATTGGATTTTCTTATAAAATTTGACTAGGCCGCCACAGCAGCCCTGCTTTCCTTTAAAACTTCAATCCAACTTATTCCTTAAGGGGGTTGAGTTATTTATGCCAAGGTTGTTTGAGCGCTTGGGCGCATCCAGGAGTTCTTGCATAAACTTATGTCTTCAGCAAGCATTTTCTCAAGCGTCACACCTGGACTTTGGGTTTTTACAGGACACTTTCACGGTTTTTAGTTTTTCGTCTTCGTAAATTTGAAGGCGTGACGTGACAGAGTACAATTTGAGTGTGGAGCAGAGCACGCGTAAAAACTTGTTCGTTTTAAGGTCGAGTGCTTGAGTTCCTCTTGAAGTACTGCTATCCTTGAAATAGCAGCATACATAATGCATAGTGTCCTTCACCATTGTTACAGGTTTCTAGACATTCCAAGATTATCGAATTTAGCATTTCAACACATTTGAAGTTACTCCCCAAATGCACGCAAACGCATTGTACAGAAAATGAATCCTTAATGTTCGTGGGGAAAACATATTAAATACAAATCGTGACGTAGAGTTTGTCAGGTATTGCTGAGCTCTTCTAAACCCTTGTCGCGTTCCGAACACAAAATGTAGTAATGGAATTATCTAAACTTACTTGGGGGATTTTAGCAAACGATTTTTCAAGCCGAAAGTCGAGTCATTCCCGCCGCACCACCCACCCACAAAGAGCCGTCGAAGCTCTTCAGAAACGGAAATGGATTATAGACTTGCGGCTACCCAACGGAAGCCAGTTTAGTACGGATGTGTTCACTTCAAGGATGAGATATTTGCTGGAAAGTTATTTTAGTGTGTTCGTAGATTTGCACCATTTCCTCACGACTCGGATGGCTTATGTTGTACACGTATGTACGTACGTACGTACGTGTTCAAATTTATTCCCGCGGATTTTAAGTACAAGCAAAATGCCTCACTAAACCCCAGGCGGATTACATACATTCCAAAAGATGTACGAAATATTGTACCTGCAGGCCTAGGCTTTGCAAAAACCGAAAAACCGTCGTCGTCGTTCAATCTACAAGCAAATCGGGGGAGGAAGACATGCATGATGAGGTGAAGTAAAATTGAAATTGGAATGTAGTCAGTCAGTCGGGCGGGTAGATTGTAGTGTTGGTTCGTTTGGAAAGGACTTGGAGCCACGCACGGATTCGACATTCCTCATTCAGTCAGGACTGGGGGTCTTACGAACTAAACTTGATCCGAAATTACCCACCGTCTCTGTTTAGATTGGCAAGGGAAAATGCTCCAAGCACTAACAGTTCCAGGTGTGTATATACAAGCGTAATTATTATTCTTTCAGGAGTTCATGCATGGGGGATGAGTGAGTGTGTTGAGGAGTAAATACATGCCGAGTTCTCCAAGATCGATACCCATCATATGAGACACGTCACATTTACTGAGTGTCACAAAAATCACAACACACATTTTGACGTTACAATTGAAAATACCATTGATTAAATTGAGCCGATGACCTGTACATATATTGCGTTTAAAAATAAATCTAACTTGAAACCCTATAATTTACTATATTGCTAACCGCATCTGTACGCAACTGACTTTCAAGGTTCAGTTTTTAATGTTGATTTTCTGGACGCTCTGAGTAATGGCACTTCACGGCATTCGCTTTTCAGAAATATACCGGGCTCGGAGTTTCCATTAACCTAAAGATTTTAAAGTGAAAGCTAAGCAAACTGAATCCGGCGGTGCAGTCAGTGAAGAACAAACAAGAAAAAACTGGTTATCTCTGGGCAAATCAGGCAACCAGGCGTGATATTCTTCATCCCTGATTTCACGGAATGGTAGATTCAAATGAGCTAGACGCGACTCAGATACATGCTTCTTCTGGCATTGAAGGGATGTACTAAAAGGAAATTGAAAGTAGCATTAAAATTCTTTGAGTGACTCGTGCAGGAAAGGTCTGCCTTTGATTAAAGAATCGTAAAATACTTCCGCGCTGGCGAATGCACAAATTTAAATTCCATGGCATGTCTTCGTCTTATCACTGACTTGGGACATGAATTACAGTTTTCTGGCCAATCGTTAATGTGGCTTTTTCCGGAAAGATTGAGTGTGGGACACTTCCCCCGGGATATGGAGCCGCGACCTTGTCAATAAGTCCACTTCCGCAAGCCTTCCGCCTTGCTTCCTGGTTTAGTTTCACTAACGAGAATTTTATCTACAACGACCACACGAGATNAGTTTCACTAACGAGAATTTTATCTACAACGACCACACGAGATCATAGTAGTGTGCAATCCTGATTATATAAATATAGGTGCCTGGCTCAATATAGATTTATAAACTTAATCGAATGCCAGTATAATTATAAATATCAATTGGATTATTGTTATTTTCATGTTTTTCTACATTTTTTTAAAATTGTTCCGAGCTAAACACGACAAATTCTTATTTAAGAAACCCAGTGTTTGAAATAGACAGGCGTCCTCACTAGTTTCACCAATTAATTGTAAACGAATTCTCATAAACAAATGGCATCAAATGGCGGTGCCTGCTTTTAAGCTAGAGAGCGATAGTTTAGCGACACATTTGGTCAGATTATCTGGAATGGAGGATCTGTTTATTGGAGTTAATTCAGGGACTCCTTAATAAGAGTGCATTTAGGTCACATATCAGGTCGCCAGATGCCTGTTGTTTGGTGTACAAGGCAAGCACATAGTACGCCTGGACTGGAAGTCATTTCACTCTACTCAGACTCCAAACCAACTCTGTGTTTGTTTTGGTAAATGTCCAGAAGTTGAGGAAAGGCCTTTCAAACAAGCTGTCTTCAAAGGAAAACAAATGATCAATGCATGCAATCCGTCCAGATGACGAATTGCGCCTTAGCGTCCACTTCTTGTAAAAGGACTACAAGTGAACTTCACTGCAAAAGAAGAAAATCTCAAAACAAGGGAGTTAATTCTTTTCCTCTCCTAAATTATTATTTGAACATTCATATGGCAAATTCCGTGAGAAAGTTACAGGTGTTTGTGGTAGACATACGTCGTGGGAATTTATCTGAATTTTCAATTCGCAAGTCCGAGCTTGCTTGTAGGTCCCAACATGGTGGAGTGACAGATCTGCCGTCACGGCTACCAAATTATTTAGGAACCAATTCATTCATACGAGCCAATGCTGTACTTTGAGTCGCTAGACGATGAAATTACGTTTTCGTATGCGTTTTCTTCAGAGAAACAGAATTTGCAGAATTCAATCAATTATCTGACGACGGAAATGAAGTTCCACTATTGAAAGAGAAAGCTGGTACAAGTCAAGTCAGGGTTGCAAAAAGTTCTGATTGCTAGGCATTGTCGTAAGGAAATATAAATTGTGTTTTGATCTGTAGGTATGATCTGGGCCGGCATTGTTTGCGTGTGCGACCGACCCGGCTTTGATTTCCATACTTGTTAAGAAAACCTCAATTCAAGTACGTCAGAGATTCCTATCACTTGTGTGAACTCAGCAGCGGTTGGCTAGGGAAGAAATGCCTACAAATTATGAAGAGAATGTACGTTTGGTCGAAATTCAGCAAAAAGTTTACATTTCTCCATGTTGTGACTTGAGGGAGTACTTTCGTAACCCGGAATACACCTCATGACAATAGTAACATGTTTCCCTTAGAAAAGGTGAGCCTTAGAGCCCAGCAAAAAATCAATTATTCACACGTCTCTTTCATACTTGAAGACTTCAACCTGTGCGAAAATCAATACCTACTCTTAGTCACTCCACTTCCACATCGCACAGGTTGAAAAGTCCATCTTAACTTCACCTGCTGCTGTTTCTTAGATGATCTTCTTCTACCCGGACAGAATGGGCGAGAGGAGTTTAAAACATTGCAAGAAAGTTCCTTGTCTGACTCTTGAGCAGATCAAAAGATGTTTTTCATTCTGGTAGCATAAAGCGAATTCCGCTCTACGGAGTTCAACGAGGTGACTACCGCATGTTGCTAAGCAATGTAAATTCGTCACAAGAAGAAACATGTTATTTTCCTTAACTATTTTTAATACTGTTGATTTATTTCATTCATCTTTTCAATTTAATTTTGTTTTCTCTGAACACCTGCAAAAATTTCAATGTTTGGGGGTATCCTCAGGTCCGAGCCTTTCTAGAACAAAAGGAATTAATTTATATTAGAAACAGAACGTTTCCAAGGCGACCAGTTGATTTCCAGGCGACATGTTGCATCAAATGAAAATACGCCCCCTGTTGCCTTAGCAACTCAGGTATTTCAAAGTTGTACTTGCCAAGTAATCAATACCTGCATGCCAAAAGTCCACATTCACATTCCCAACCAACCAACTAGAGTCGTAAGGGACATGAAAAGAGCAATGAAAGTGTGCGTGCATCGGCATCGCATGGTCTTGAGCCGTGAGTGGTCTCAAGTTGTATTTCAAAGTCAGTGGCCAACTAATCTTGTGTTTGTCACTGGGTTCCTTCCTTTCCATGGCCAAACAGTACTTGGTTTCCACAGGTATGGAAATCTGGGTCAGGCTCGGCCCTCAGAAAAAAAAAGATTTCAAAGCCTGAGTGACATTCAAACCCCAAGAAACGAACCAAAAAGCAGATTGGTCTTATCTGATCCTTTCTCTTACACAAGGGTAAGAGCAAGTCTAAATATATTCAGCACGATTTCACCCCCAACAGTTTTCCTTCTGCTGGAAAAGGAAAATTGGTCCTCTTGGCCCTATTTGCATAAATTGAAGGTAGATTGGCTATGTAGTCAAACAGCTGAAATATACCTGGCTTTTGTATGAGCTTAGGATGGAGAAAGTGAGGGAGAAAGCCCACAAAATACAGAGGGAAAGCCTGTGGATAAGCCGATGATAGGATTATATAAGCGCTCCATTTGCTGTACGTTTTCATGACTGGAGGGGCAAGGAACGTGAGCCAAATTGGGAATCATCCATTCAAATTTGTAATTTTATTAGCCCGCATGCATCCAGCTTAATAATTTGTTGAGTTTGTAAATCATGGGGACGAGACACTTTTGGTTGTGTTCCCTTCTATTTATAGCTACCACTTTACCATCTCCCATGTGTTTAATTACAATTTCCAACAGTCATAAGTCAACAAATTAACCAACAAAGCACATCTGCATTAGACAAAATGGCTAATTTGGATGGAATGGCAAATTGAACTAATAATATATGTATTGTATATTCCTACCACCCCAAACTCAACACAATGTGACACGTAATGGTGTGGGAAATACTTGCAATTCCTGTACGACCGAAAAACGATGGATGGAAGCGGTGAAGTGTTATTTTTACCGGAGCGAGTAACGTGGTGGAAGATCTCATTTCCTCCCTTACTCACGCCAGAGAAATGCCCCGGAAAAGTAGAGCAAAGGATGTTTCCCATTTTATTGAAGCTCCTCTGTACCATATTTTTTTCCGAATCAAAGCAATTCACAGTTAATTTCAGTCCACTGCGTGAGCGAATGATTGAATCATGCAGTTGCCTGCCCGTGAATAGTGTTGGATGATGTATCTTTCCTTTGGATGTCGCCGCCGATTTCCTTCACTTTGCAACCCACTCCCTACTGTACTACACATTGGCTCCTTGGAGAAAGTCACAGCCGCCTTGAAGTCTAAAATGCCTTTGTATGTTCCCCATGTACAATATCCAAATAAGATTACTGTTCTACAAATAGATGCTTCTCCGCAGATTAGGCTTGAGGGCGTGATGCTTCTGAGACCTCAGATGAAGCAAGCATAGCAGAGCAAACAATAGACGTCTGTTTGTAGGGATGTTGGAAATTCTTGTCGGCTCTAATTTATCCGCATGCCTAACACAATTGAATGGAAAGTGGGGCTTGGTTGCTATTCCACCTATTCTTCGAAACCCGTAATACCGTACAGAAGTTAGTCTCAGCAAGGGAAACTTATAAATCAGTTATCCATGTCAAATGAATCATTGCAATTCCTTGGGACTGGGCTAAGTCCTAAATTGAAAGTTATACCCGGCCTGGTGCAGAAATTACAGTGACGTACCTCCAACCAATGACATGCATTGCAAATAATAATAGCATTTATTAGGATTGGTGTGCCGTGCCCCGGCCAGCTTTCCATTTTCAGAGAGAAAATGTACATTGGATGCATTGCATACTGACTTTAAAATACAACCTGCACTTTATTTGCCCAGTTATACAAATTAATTTGTGGTTAGTGCCAGAAGTTTGCATTTTGCTTAGCATTTTGAATCATGGCAGGCGGTGAGTACTTGAAGTAAAGACACGCCGAAGGCCTATCATTAAAGGGGATCGAAATGTATGATTGCTATTGACATTTCTAAGTTTGGAGGAAAGCTATGTACGTACGGAGCTTGGTTTAAAGTTTGCATGTGCGGGTTTTCAACGAAGATAGAAATATGGGTTAGGCTAAGTGGCATGTGGTAGAGAGGAGAAAGTTTGGAACAAGGTGAATCTCAAACTTTCCTTTTGGACGGAAAGGGCTTTTGGGTGTGCGGGTGGTTTCTAATTACCTTACTTATGGCAGCCTTTCCTGTCTCCAGTTATGCAATTAATTTAGGACGCACCTGTCTTGAAACGAGGTATGAATAACTTTCCAAATTTTCTCCAGGGAGCCCGAACGGTAAAAGTTGAACAAAGGACGGGGATCTTTCTCTTTATGGTGAAGTGGTGTGCGGATACCTGCTGGGGTCGGATTCATCTGGCTGACAAATTAAATGGTGTGAATTCATATGAAAAATGAATACAATATTTTACTCCTGGGAGCACTTGTCTGAAGTACGACATTCTGACATTCATCGAATACTCAAAATTTGCATTCTTCAAGGAGTCTGGCGTTTAATTAACATTATTCGGCAAGAACTTATTCCTGCAAATGCAGATTTTGATATTAATTATTGCACTTCATTTACTTACAAGGCCGGCAGTAGAATTCCAATTTCCAGAGCACGTGCCTCAAGCCTTGGCTACAACTTTTTTGCACTTCACAATGGCTAAGATGTGTTCCTACTAAATTCTACCAAAATAGCATGCTGGAGATTGAAAAGGTTTATGCGAGTTATAAATAAAGTAATGTTCAAGGCATTAATGTGACACTGACATTTCCCTGTTGGGACGTTTTTAGAATTCTGAGCACATTTGG
>JAAXYW010002007.1:0-17553 GCA_036851895.1 Orthonychiurus folsomi
CCCTTCCCCACGGAGGAGTCAGCCTCTTGTCCGCCGCTCAAAGAAGTCTTGCCTCATCCGCTGGGGTCACATCCACGAGTCACAGTCATAATTCCTACAATCGAGCCCCTGTCACGACCTCTTGTGGTGGGAGTGCGGGCTATGGAGCTGATCTCTACTTCCACGGGTAAAAAAACACTTTAAAACAAATGGTGAAAAAACATTCAAATAGCTTACAACAGCCGAGTTTTATTATTCTCAATTCAAAATTCCCGGTTGATTTCATAATCCATAGTTCCAAATTCTGCTTCTCATATTAAAATTCCCCGCATATTTCCAGGTCAAATAATTCCGTCTCTTGTGGGGATCAAAGTCCCCCGGGTTTCATCGGGAAGGTTGACGGCAGTGCGGTTGGTGTCTACTCCCGAGTAGCCAATGATTCCTGGCCCTTTTATGCAATGACCGGAGCACATGCTGGAATCAAACAAGATGTAAGTCGAGTAGTGTAATTAACTTGTAGTATGTGATATAATACGATGAATTGAGCGGGAAACTTCAATTTTTTGAATTAAAGATGTCTGGGATGAACGGTTCCTCTTGGTGGGATGCAGTGCATGGAGTGGCGGCGGGGACAGGATGGTTGGACATGGGCGGAGGTGGGGGTATTTCCCCCGCCTCTGTGACAGCGGGGATGCATCACGCTCATCATCCTCATCACCAAATGTCCAACTACAATGACTACTCCACCCTCACTCACACCCTGGCCGCCTCCAATCCTCACATCCTGACCTCGGGTCAGCATCTTCTTCAGGTACGTTGAGTTGCGGGTTAGCTATTCATTTCCATTCATCATCTTCAAATTCATTAGTGTCACGGGTTGGGGTGATTAACAACTGACTACTGTCTGCCAGGGATTTTTTGTGTTCATGTTGGAGTTTCCTATTTTTTGACAAATACATACATTAGGTTTTTTTGTTTAAAAGTTCCAATACTGCGTTTAAAATAAATTATAAAATTCAAATTATAAGGGAATTTTAGAATTGCTTGGAAGTTTAGTGTCAAAAAGCACGGAATCAAAGAATTGATCATTTTAATTGGTTGACCTTTTAGGACACATAACAAGTCAATGTTGCCAAGCCAAGGTATGGGTTCAAGTGTGACGTCGCCCTTTAGTTTGGGCCAAGCATCTTTGCCACAGGTGAGAGATCCTCTCGTCCATTTTATTCATTTCCCTTCCTCTGATCGCTTTTTCTTTTTCACACGCTTCGACGGTATTTCCTGAGTAGAATTCGTGACTGAAGGGAATAATAAAGATTATTAGGTTTTTTTAATACGATTTGCAATGGATTAATGGAATGTGGAAAAGAGGTTGGTGCTTCATTCGACTGGCATGCATGGTTTGCACTATTAACACTACGAGGGATTTGATATTTTTCTACAAATTACCTCAAAAAATGATGGAGTGTGTAAATTCCATTAAATTCGATGGGAATTTGGTTCGGATTAAGAATGGAGTCCATGAACCATGCTCATGCATGCGAATCCGTAGTAAATTCTCTTGATTCGGCATTCGTCCTTAAAATTCCTTTAAGCGGGTTTGAATCCACTTTTACACACCATTTCCTACATTTGAAACAAGAAGCTTCATTAATTCAACAGTTTAATAGAAAACGTGTTACTAATCCTTCCATTGTTTTACCCCTTTCTCTCACGCTCTCCCCGTCTGGTTTTTGTAGGTGCCTTCCCCGCGCTCACAAAGAAGATACACTGGTCGAGCAACGTGTGATTGTCCAAATTGTCAGGAGGCGGAGCGGCTCGGACCTGCAGGTGCTCACCTGCGGAAGAAAAACATTCATTCTTGTCACATCCCTGGTTGTGGAAAGGTCAGTTGTCAAAAATTTTCTCTGTTCATTTTAGCCCATCCCAATGAATGACTGACTGACCGACCAACCTGCCAATAATGAATTACACGACTTTTAAACTTTTCAAATCAGCATGGGTTACTCAAACAAAAGGGCCAGGTCAAACCACCCAATATGCACAAGCGCAAGTTTCCTCTCATTCTTATTTCAAAAGCCGCAATTTTAAGACTCTCCGTCTGTTTGCCTAATCATCTTCATCTTCCTTCCCATGCCAAGGAAGGAGGAGATGGGGAAGAGTGTTAAGAAAAGCAATTAAGTCAGTGCAGCCCATTAACTGCGTACGTACGTCCGTCCAACGAATGCGATGCGAAATGTCCGTCCGGCGACAAAACTGGTTTTTCAATTTTTTTTTACAGTGCGGTGCGATGTGGCGACGACGAAGCGCCGTTTTCCTTCGGCACGGTTGCCTTTTTGCCCGTCTGAAATTTGCAGGCTGGGGCTTAACGTCATTAAATCAAATCCTCTGCGTACGTGTACATTACATACGCACACAAACATACACGGTACTGCACCCCAGGATACTGGGCAATTCCACAAAAAATATTATTATGACTGAGTGAAAAGTTGGGCTCGGAATTGAAAGCCTTTAGCTGGAAGCACTTTTTTGGAACCACGGCACTGCAGGGTTTTACTTTAGTTTAGGCTATTTGACAAATTGAGGAATTTTGAATCACATAGAAGCACATGTTGTTAAGAATCAAAGTAGATATGAATTTTTTCAAAAAATTCTTTAAATCAAGCCCATGCAAGCAAAACTTTTGTGGGTTGTCCGGATCATTAGGATTCCGAACAGGCGTCTTCTCTTAATATTTGAAACTCAAAGACCCCTTCATCGTTAGTGCAAAGGGAAACCGACCACGGAAGGTCAGAACTAATTTGGTCCAAACTTTACTAATTACTACGGCACGAGTTCCAGATGCCATCGTGAGTTGCCCTGTTCCCTATGTTGTACCATGGGCGACTTGCGCATATTGTATTAAAATCTGACAATTGTATTTAAAATTAGACCCATTCCTTACATCTATATCAGATTTGGATAGATATTCTAAGAAATGGATTTATTTTGTAGATCTACGGGAAGACATCTCACCTGAAAGCCCATCTACGCTGGCACACGGGAGAGCGGCCGTTCGTGTGCAATTGGCTGTTTTGCGGGAAGCGCTTCACTCGCTCGGATGAGCTCCAGCGCCATCTCCGGACTCATACGGGTGAGAAGCGCTTTGCATGTCCTGGTAAGAAACACATTTATAAACATCTTATAAGATTCAATATAGAACCACCAATGAAAACTGCTCTGTCTTTTAAATTTGATTCCATTCTGCTCCCTACAAAGGTAATCCATTAGAATTTCTCAGCATTTTCAAAGTATTAGGTAGCATGTCGCGCCTAAAATTATGCTGGTATTATCCTTAACTGCATTTAAAAAAAAATTACATTGAGCAAATGAAAGACAACTGTCATTGGGGCTTGGGGTTGACTTCAGTTGTTGACATCAGGATGTACCTTAGGTAATTAGTTAAGAAAGTCTTAATATTGAAAAGAGTTCAACAAGTAGATAGTTCGCGCGCAAATGGAATCAAATTCAAAACAGAGCAAAGTTTCAATGGTAGTTCCAAGGTTCCTTCACAACGAAGTCTTCTTCATAAGGTTAGTCCGTGCAAATCTTAAATGAAAGAAGGCTATTGGGAGAAATCTTGGAATAGGTCCTTTAGTACTAACGCATGTGGTGGTCATGGGATATAAACTTTATTTAAATTCCTCATTTTGAAAATGTCTTTTGAATTGTTGATTCGCACGGATTAACCTTGTAGGGATTGTTTTTTTTACGAACCTTGGGTAGTTCTATATGTCAGTCTTATATGTATGTTTCAGTGTGTAACAAGCGCTTTATGCGCTCTGACCATCTCTCAAAACACGTAAAGACTCATTCGGCGACGGAGGACGGGAAGCCCGGGGAGCGGAGGGAACAAACGGAGCGGGTCAGAAGAGGACGACGACGAGGACATTAGTCATTCAGAGGTCAATTCAGTCCACAGTCCTGGGTCTTCGGTCACGACACCACCACTGCCCGGTCACAACATGTCACCCATCGCCCTCCTAGGTCATGCCCATGGAATTATGATAGGGGACATCAAACCAAATATTTAACTAGTAAATCAAGAACTTTTTTAGCTGACCTTTTTTTTGAAAAAAAAATAAAAATAATGTTTGGAATCCCGCCAACTTACCCACTCACTCGGAGAAAACCGCCAAGCCACCACCACTACACACGCACCACCGCCGCTCCCCGGCTCAACCACTCTTGAAATACTCTCATTAAAAATCGATCTGGTAATTTCATCCTCCGCAGATTCAAATGCAAATCAAAGTAACAACAGCAACAGGACGGCGGAGTCGAGGAGTCCATCGTCAACCCATCCAACTTCACCACCGGAGGACAAAAAATCCTCATCCTCCAGACCACCCTCTTCAAATCCATCCGAATAAATCCGGAACTCAACCCGGGTTTCCTTTCCCAAGGACCGCCCCGCACTCCCAATGTTTTGACATGTGACGAATGTCAAATCCAATTCGGTGTGAAATTGACCCTCCTGCTCACTAATGCTGGTACATGGACTTGGACTTGACACATCGAAGTGTCGGATTTTTTGGTGATGTTTTTGAGTGTGAGCGGGACGACGGCCGTCGGGGCCGAGCTGAGGATTGGGTTTCAAATCCCAGCGGCTTTTTGCGGGATTTCCGTGTGTAACCCGGACACCCCCATGTCCAAATGTTAAAAAAAGACACATTTTCGTCACCCCCCTCATCCCCTTGTGCGTTTTTGTGGTGACGACTGCGTGCATGTCAATCACACCATATCCAGTGCCATTTGTAATCAACAATTTACCCTAATTCTCTCTATGACGGCTCTCTAATTGCCTGCGACGATATTGTGTTGACCCCATGTATTGGGATTAGGAAAAAGCTAATATCCAGGTAAATTGTACATTATTCCGGGTCGTACATGCCTTTTATGAAAATTTGTTCAATCCAATGACTTTGACTTGAACAAAAATATTGTTTTGTGATGATTTTCCCCATACATTCATTACATAGCGAGTATTTTGTGTGTTAAGGAAATTGTACGCATGTATGTACTATTAAGGAGTACATAAATAAGTGTAACACATCACGGCTTAGCTTAATTAATTATGAGGGGAAGAGCATTACGGTGCGTACACCAGGCAAGCAGGATATTTGTAGTTTAGCGAAGCATGGCATCGTGTTTAAAAAAAATTCTTGTGATCCCTGTGATTCCCCTTTCCAACCTTCAACCACAGCAGCATGCAGCAGCCCCAAGAGTTAATTTAATTCGAAGGCAGGATAGAAAGAAAGCCTCCCCTTAATTACTCACTTACTTAGAGTTAACTTAATTAGTTTTTAATTTATGATGGGCTGGAGTTGGATGACCGACAGGCAGGCCGGCTGGCTTTCTCCTTCCCCCAATGTATTTACCCTGATTGAATTACGTACATCAGCTTTCCCCTTGCTGGCCCAACTCACATACATATTTAGTCCCTGGAAATTTAATGAATTGACAAGGAAAAGGAAATGCAATATTAATATTAATCACATATTAGAGTTAGAATATTTTGGAGGGCCTTGGATGTACAGGTTGAGGGATGTTGAAAAAGAACCCATATCATCATGTATGTGTGTAAGGAATCCTGACCGTTGTTCCAAATCAGATATTACGTTACGTAAATCACGAATTTAGATTAAAAAAATTAGACAGAAAATAACATACAAAAATTGAACTCAGGTAAATAGTGATACATGCATAATTTATGGCACCCTTACCTAATAGGAATTTAAAATGGTAATATAAATATGTAAATGTGATGTATTAACGGCGACAGCTCCGCCCCCAATTCCGTGTGTTAATGGAGTTGAATGTAAATGTGTACAGTGAAATGTAAAGTGTGCGTGACGAAGCCAGCTCCAATTCCTGTGAATTAAATTAATTCAATATGAAAATTAAGTGAAAATTTTTATTACCCTACCCTACAACTCACACGACAAGAGCTAGCTGTAATGTGTTAATGTTAATTAATTGTTTTGTTGCTGGCTGGTAGAGTAATTGTAAATCCTTGTAACATATAAATATGACACAATCTACTTATATTGTTCTGAAATAAATACAGAAATGAAAACGTCCTTTAGACATGCAAATCCATGCATGGGGGGAAGAGAGGACGGAGTGAAATAAAAATCCTGTGTTTAATTTACAATTTTTTTGTATTATAAAAAAATAATCCTTCACGCCTTCTCCAACCCATTACCCATCCTCCTTTCCCTGCAATATGTATTCCTGATCGTGATTTGACCAAAGCTAGAATTATGGACGTCAACTACCATAAGTGTTACGAGTAATAGCCATTAATCACGCTCTTTTCGGACCGCCGCAGCAGTGCATTGTTCAATTCACAACAACCCCGACCATAACGGACTTGGCGCACTTGTATGGTAATTCTAACCAACAAATTCCATAAATTTATCCGCGTGTTTGTGTTGTTGGCTCTCGTGAGCTCAATTACATTCTTCTGCTATCTGCAATGGCCGAATTATGACACCCACACTTTTTTTACACCTGTTCAATAATGCATCGGATTTAGTTGTTGAATTTGAAATAATTAAAGTGAGATTTTTAAATTAAAACGAAAAATAATGTTGGAAACTGGAATGGGACAATGCTTGTTTACTTTTTAGTGCAATTTTTGTGATAGCCATAACGTTTCCGATTTTTTATAAAACTCGATTTGATTTATTGGATTTTCAACAAACTCCACTGTACAGTATTGGAATACCAATAGATGAGGAATTTAATCCTTGAATAAACTCCGCAGCCGAATTCCACTCATTGGGCTTCTGAAACATTGAACTCTCATTATGGGAATGATGTCAGCACAAATACAAATCAACTTCCAACTATGACCATGTACAAGTACAATGTCGGCAAATAGAAATGTACATAGGTGAGTAATGCGAGTAGGACACCTTCAAAGAAAGTGTCCCTTCAAGAAGAGAATTGGTAAAGACGTTGTGTTGTATATGGCGATGGCCGTGGCGGCAAAATCAAAGATACCGCGCCGTACTCTGATCTGTGAGAATGACATAGATCCCTTTCAAAACTTTCAATTCAATCCATGTCATCTTCCAGTGGGGAATCCAAGTCGTCACCTTATCTCAATACTTAATTAAATTCTATTTCTTTGCTTGAGCTACTTGAATTTTTCATGTGAATTTATCTATCTATCCCATGGGTAATCCACAATTTTTTGAAACTATACAATTTTTGTATAGCCAGGCGCAAGTGTCAAACTGTTCTGTGTCTGAGTGCAGTCAAACATAACTGTAAAATACTCACACCAAAACGGATTCCAAAAAGAAATTTAATCGTACAGCGTAAACTTTAGGTAAAAGTATTTAAACTCGGGATTAGACTGAATGCAATGTAATCAATTTGTTGATTTCCGTGTGAAGAAATCCTTTCCTCATTTTCGTATCATCAATCTGCTCAATGAATGATCATTGCCTTCGTCAAATTGTGCTGAGGCGCATGAATACATACAAATCGGCCTTTTCTGTCTCATTAGCGTCCCTATTGTTGTCCAATGGTGTGGAAACCTACTTCCATTTGATTGTTAAGGGATATAGCTTTGGATGAAGTTGGCCGCAACTGCGGCCGCATGAAAGTCATAATATGCACCTGAATTTTCATTGAATTAAACTTCTTGTGCTTCGCCAAGGCTTAATTATACAGCTAATTCGCCAATTCTACACATTTTAATGTCAAAACCGCTGAACCAAACTACAGCAGCACCAATTCTGACAATACATACATACAGAATGAATCCATTCCCAGTACACTACTAGTACAGATATCACATCTCAATATTTGTCATTCCTTATGTATTAGCATTGGGATTTCACAATTCACTCAATCCCACTCATTCATTTCATTTGTTCCCCCTCCTTTAACCTCCAGGGTTAAATGGGATTTGATGAATTCCATGGATTTCTAATCCTGACTTCTGTCATTTGTCTAAAAGGGCAATAATGCTTTAGTCCCATTACGGAAATAAAAGTTGCGGGCATAAAATTACTTCCCGGGAGCTAAGGCTTCGGGGCTGAGCTTCTCGGCTCCTGGATTGGGGTTTATTTTTGTGAAAACCTCGACAAATGAACATATGTCGTCACCCTGAAGCCAGAAATGATCTGCACTACTCCACTCCGACTGCATAAACCATTTAAAATTGACTTTTGACCTTATTTTTCATATTCTGACCCAAATTCCAGCTCGAATTCCAAGATGCGTTCTTCTTCTTCAAATTCCAAGGCTGCAAAACTGCTTAAACATAATGACATCTTCAGGAATTAAAAAAAATTCCTTATAATATTTGAAACAACCTGATTGATAAAGAAACAACATTAAATTTACATTAAATGCATGGATATATCTTCAAGATGGAAATATCTGGTCCTTCGACACCTGCTATTCCTCCATTGGTTATGTGTTGGTGGGTTAGGTAGGGAATAGAGTTGGTTGGTTGTTTGGGAAATCGTGGTCGGAGATGAAGATGAAGAGAGGAAGAGGGCAAAAAAAATAGGCTGGCATGGCATGACTGTGGGACTGCACTGTGGAGGGCGAACGGCGAAGGGAAGAGCTGACAAATTTCGGAGCGACACGCCCACACTTGGGCTGTTATAGCCCGCAGACGCCACTCTCGCCCCATTAAAAACCCTCATCTCTTCGTCCCACTCCCCAATCCCCCAAAAACTCCGGCCCTTTGTTTCAACTCAGTCAATGCAATGCAGGAGCAATCCATTCCAAAAAACTTTAACTCTTCTCGTATAAATACCCGCCGTATCGTGACCTGACTGACTTTTTCCCCTTCAACCATTACCAGTTTCACACTCTTGAGTTTTGGAGGGGGAAACTTCGGATACGTTCATCCGAAAACATTATTTTGAGATGAGGGTGACCTTTGAGAAAAAAATATTTTTTATTGGATTCAATTTGTTCTTTGTGTGAGAGTTTCTGTGCAGAAATGCAGTTTTTTTTGCTATATGCTTAATACAGGTTTGTGTTAAAGGTACTGTATTTTGTATTGCAAACATCCCGTATTCATATTTCAGCAAGGCAATAATTTTCCCGTACGTACATATAAAAATTTGACTTATTACAAATTTTGAACCTGAGCACAAGAAGTACAAGAAGACCTACCTTTGTCTCTTGAATTAACAATGTTGTTGACCCATTGTATACTTATTAATGTATCATTATTTTTCGTCTTCAGTTTTGTTTACCTAGTCCTTGCAATTTAATTTGACAGGACATAACTCCATGGAATTTTCTGGTTTAATTATTTAAAATAGAAAACCCTGGAATTGTCGGGGCGGGTGAGGCTGGAATATTTATATTTTTATGCAAAGCAATGTCTTGAGGAATTACATTTTGCCCTGTTTTGAGGCAAAAAAATGCCCTGCTGTTTACATTCGCACTTACGTCCAGTCTACGTCAACCTATAGCCGTCATGCCATCAATGGAATGTCGTATGCCAATGCCATATGTATACAATTTCAGCAAAGCTAATCTTCCTCAGGAAAGAAGTAATAAGTATAATTCAGCAAATAGTAGTGCGGTCAGTGGTCAAAATGCTAGACATCCTCTGCTAATGACAGATGATTTTTCAATTTAGTGAATAGAACTCTCTGTATTTTAAATCATGTGTATTACGCCCCCATAAACTGAAATTGGGACCTTCAAACCTAAAGACTAGGTTTACTGTTATGTTAATCCCGTTCAATTAGAGTCGACCTAAATAGCCAAATTGGCATTATTGGTGACTGACCGGAATTCGTGCCAATTTGTGTCATTTAGTATAGTGCACTGTGTTGGCATTTGAGTCACTACGATTGTGCCTGATCCGCACTTCCCTGATGTAATATAAACCTGTTTTATTATATAATTTGCGAACAGAAACACACGTATTTGACGTGAATTTGTCATGTTATGTACTGGTTAAACCAAATAGAACATTTTACCTACGAGAATAACACACGGCCAGCTCGTGCTTTTGATTGGAATCAAATACAACTTTTGACAAGACCAAAACTTTGCATTAGTACAGAAACACAATGAATGGACTCCATGGGCGGAATGGGAGAATCTTCAACTTGACTTTTGACTATATGCATACATTATACATATGTATTTATGTATACTTGTATCAGTAAGATTGTACTTGTGCCAAAAAAGTTGTGCATTTGTATGCTTTCAGTCTTACACGACACTTTACGCGCGCTACGAATACAATTACTTGCAATTTTACTTTCAAGAATTTGCAATGTTACGAATTTCAAGTGTCCCCAATTTGGAAATATGGAATAAGTCCACGTAAAATCTTTTATTAGGGATTTTTCCAGCCACTGCACTGCTCCAGAAAAACAGTAAATTTATTCCCCAAAATGTAATTATGATAAGAAACACGGACAAATATTAACAAAAATGTCATGCTGTTACGTGGCGAGAAAGGGTCGCCTTGTTTTGACAGAGGAGAAAGGATGCGGAGAAATTGGATGAACCAATTTCTCCCAAATACGTATGTACATATGTATGTGTTGTATTGTAGGGTCTAGTCTCCCGCAATGCAATCCAATCCATGGACAATTCCCCAAAATCCGACCGAGCGATGAGCGACGATAGTTTGTACAGGGAAATGCGTAATGACCCAAGTGGAATATGTGGCACGGATGAAGATTAATGGGATAAAATGACGACAATCACTTTCGGGGTCGCCGCATCATCAGAACCCCATAACGGAGAGATACACTTAACGTACTATAACTTCTTCATTCTTTCCCCCCTCTTTTCGGGTAGATTTTCATCGGGAGTCATCACCAGTAATTCCCATTTACTACGTTCGTACCACCCGTGCTGTGGCTTTTTGGTTTGTGGTTTAGTGAACGATTCATTTTTTCCTTGAGTGTTGAACAAGTCAAATTTTATATACAAAAAAACAAAGGATATAGTTTTAGAATATGTTAAAATAAACCAATACTATTAAAATAAACAAATAAACGTTTGAATTTAACCAGCTCTTCTCTATAGGCGAACACAACACACAAACATTTTCCGAATGAAATGTTTTGCCGCCTCTGCCGCGCCGAGCAGTGTTGACAGAAAGTTGGCTTAATTCCATATGCACCCTTCCTCCGTCCGAATTCACCCTTTCCCCTCCACAAAATTAGATTCAAAATGAAGCCAGCCCAACGACCCGACTCCAATTGACGGCTCCCAGTAAAAGTCATTTGAATTAATTTTCATTGTCAGCCCAAAGTTCAGTTTCATATTGGTTTTTGTTACACAACATTATTCTTATTCTCCTTAAATACAGTTAACCCGGACCCATCCCCATTCCGGCCGGGTTTTATTGACTGTCGTCTGACTCCGTACGTACGTATAAATCCGGCCATTAACTCTTTCATGTAGTCGTAGCCAGCTGAAGGCGCGCAACTCATACAAGTAAAAATGTACTGGTACAAACGTATGGAATATCAAATGGCATGGCATGGCATGCAACATTCACGAAAACGAGTTGATTTTGTGAAAAAAGGAAGATGAAGAAGAATGGAAAAGGGTTGGAGGACAATTCCGGCGGAATAAATTCAGGGACCCGCGCTCGGAGTCAGTCTTTGATGACAAATTTGTATCCGGGAAGGACTTCAAAAGGACGACCGTCGTCGTCGTCGCCACTGACTTGGAAATAACATGCGCACCCATTGGATTCAATATCATCTTCCTTCGGGTGCGTACAGCAATCCAGGACGCGACGCGATCCAACGATTCTCAAAAAAATCATTCTCAACTTTTGCTACTGAAAATAAAATTCGATCCAGGATACTACCCAGTATACGGGTGCCTATATCCAAGCCTTGTGACAACGACAACTTTTGCGTTTTGCTATTGCGTACTGTACTAACTGTACTCTTACTGTGCTGTGCTTCTTGGGATGAGGCATACCAAATTCTGAACATGAGCGGAGCACTTGACTTGACTTTGGATGCCTGGAACTGAAATCCATTTTCAAAGTTGTGCGGAGAAGCAGAGCGGCGGAACATGACACTTGGGTTGACGATGAGTCCAGGATATAACGTAACGTAGTCAAACTGAGTATAACGACGACGACAGTTTCAAATGACATTGAGTAAGGGTCTTTCCCCTCGGATCCTGAACTCCCTTTCTTCATCATAATCATCACAAGATAAATCTTTTTCCTCTGACTGACTTAATAATGTTCTCATCAATATGTTTACCAATTAGTCGCCTCTCAGCCGTCTGGGCTGTCAGTTTGTTAAGGTACAAATCAAAGTTGCAGTTTTTCCAACATTCTGAATGTTTGATTTGGCTTTAACAAATACGTGGATTCAAATTTTCCGCGGTTTCTTTTTAATGTAAATAGTAATAATTCTACAGAAAAAATTTGGGCAGGGGATTCGTGGCCTGGCTTGATTTTTGGCTACTAAGTTTTCTCAAAAATATTTCAAAAATTCCTCTTTTAGAAACTAAACCTGATTATTTTTGCCCAATTTTTTGAAAATATTTGAAAAATTTCCTCTTTTCCCAAGAAAACGTAATTATTTTTACAAATCCATTAATGCAATTTGTCGGTCGGCATATGTTCATTTTTTAACACACGATGTAGATGGAACTGAGCCAGTCGCCTGATGTCATGCAAGATGTTAGATTGAGTGCCTACTCAGGGCATGTATAGTTCAAAGCAAAACGTAAGAATTTTTGGACGGAATACTTTTTAACAACCCACGCGGCACTGATGATTTCTCTCCTAATCCTTTCTCTCGAATGACAAATTACTCTGTAATTAAGCCACACCAAAGTCTCCCCACTTGTGAATGTGGATGTCATCCTCAGGTTACACGTACGTTAGACTTACTTAGACGTACGCTTGTACTGACGCTACGTGAATACAGATTCATTTCCCATAGCGTTCCGCACCCGATGCCATACTAACAAAAATATCCATCCATCTTACACTTTGATGGTTATGTACATATGCAAATCCGTCGGCTCGCGTGTGATCTCATTCGTTTGTTAAATAAATGCATGGTTATTTCCTAAATTAGGATTTCACCTCCATTCCCAATCCAATCCCTTCATCTTTTCGCTATTTAAAATTGTCTAACAAGCAAAACCCGCGCGCGCGCGCATTTTAATTTAAAGTCAGTCAAAATCTTGTTATCACCTCCCATGCCATGCCATGCATGAGAAATCCCAATTTCTCCAAGTTAAAATGCCCATTTTAATTTTGAACGAAAATCTTTTTTTTTCACACCTAAGGAAATGTGTAAATTATATGTATTATTGGGATTTCATTCAAATTACATGACGGCGAGGCGGATCCTGCCGTGTTGTATCGTGGTCAGTCATCTCATTTTTTGAAAGCTCCTAGCGTTGCGTGTGTGTTTTGTGAAAGGTCAGAGCAGACGCTAAATTGACGAGGAAATGCTAGAGTGACAAAATCCTTGGCGGGATGCATGCAAAATAAAATCATCCCTTCTCGTGCGGTCTACATTTATTCGTACACGCATTCTAATAGAATCACAATTGCTATGATTAAGATCCCAAAACTCCCACGACGGGAACACAATGTGGGTTGGAGTCGTTCACGTTACGTACATTCGACTTCATTTAGTAAATGGGGACGTTACGTGTGCGTGTTTAACAATGCACGGGCATGGGCAGAAGGGCAAGGGCAACCACACAGACACAGACAGAGGAAATAATGAGGGAGGCTTTCGGAGTTTTTAAATTGTAATGACTGTTTTGTTGGCGGTAGGAGTTTTGTGTAGTTAGCAAACCGTGAATTTTGTGAATCCACGGTTCACAAACACACTTAACAATCCATGCAAATATCCATATGGAGAAGGCCAACAAAGGAGACGACGACGATGACGATGTTTGTTTGCATTGCATTTGATCCAAATATTTCCAACAATGAATTAATCCAACAATGTCAAAATTCTTACTTGTACAACTATTTGTGGTATTTGTACATTGTTTACGTTAATTTTAGCTTAAAATCAATTCAAAATTTTAAGTAAATGCAAATAATCAGCAAACCAAGTCATTTCAATGCAGAATCAATGTATAAAAGTTTTTTTTTTGCTATGTAAGGAGCATTTGGGAATTTGATGGACTAAATGAACAATAAAAATGTGTTGTACATAATAGCTCGTGTTTAGAATAGAAATTTGTTATACACAACGGAGTTGAGTTCAAATCAAACGCTTTGAATGTGAATCCCAGGAATAGAAATACAGCAGCACACATACTACATAATAAATTTTTATGAATGAATCTTGTAATTTATTATCAACACAAATGTGGGGACATGCACATGCACGTAGGGATTCAAGGGTCTGTTTACAAGAAACCTCACCAAAATGAACAAAAATGATGGCACTTTTCCTTGATATATTTTATGGCCCTGGACAAATAACAGTGGATCCATTGGACTGTGTCCACAAATTTTGTGTGTGAACAACATATTATTACCCCATATCAATTTTTAGAGCTTCCCGAAGTGTGTGTAAATCAAAGATACAATGGGATGAGGAAAAGTGGAACCAAGGGGACCTTTGCCACCTTAAAAGCTTTCGTTTTTTTCTTTATTCCCGAAAAATGGAAACGAACGGCATACAGGGTATGTGTATTGAGTGGAATATAAACTCGACTCAATTCGGCATATGTACTGTAATAGCATGGTTTTCCAATGTGTTGTCGTTGTCCTTTACATAATATATGTTGTTTACCCTACGGATTTATACGTTGGTACATTAAATATTTTATTTCAAAAGCTATGTAAATTTACTGTACTTTTTTCAAATGAAATATTGACAAACCTGTAATTCTTATTTTGTAAGTTTTCTAAATTAACAAACTTTTTTATAAACTTTAAAATTTCCCACATTTCTGGAGGGGAAATTTGATTACCCCCGCAGTTTTCGGTTTTAGTCTTCGTTTAGAAATCATGCTCTTTTACCCCTGGTTGCAGTCATTCTTGTATCTCCCAGGATGATGAAGGCACTTTTGTGGTTATCGATTGAAGCTGAAGAATAAATTTGGGGACCCGCTTGACGAAGTCGAAGTTAATGTAGCGAAAATTTTACCAGGAGCCAGGATGACTTTCTATGCATGCGCCCTCGCCGTGCATGACTTTTATTTTGGGTCTTTTGTCATCTTTTGAACTTTTACATATGGGAGATTCTGTATTGAGTACTATGCTGGTGGTGGATTCAATGCATGGTGATCTACAACCCGGAGAACATATTTCTATTTCAGTATTCTAAGGAAGTCATCCCATTGTGAATTCCGTTCTTATTCCTTTCTCTGCTGTTGTACTGTGCATGGCTTATCTCTCATCTGTGGAAAGACGCTCCGTGCAGTGCATTGCATTGGTCTCCACAACACAATGGGAGCCTCCATTATAAATATAATTTATGAATGTTTCGTATTTGGAAATAGAATGGAAAGTGGGCGGAGACGATTTTAACAGTTTTGACGAATCGTTGTAATTTTATGGGATTTAGTTCAAATAAAAGTTTGGAGGGAGCTTCCATTGCACGGAGATTAATAGATGGAGGAGAATAAAGATGTGATGTATTATTGGCTTTGGGCCTCAAGATCCATGCTCAATGTTTATAAGTTTCTTGAGTTATTTTATGAAGTAGACAGACACCTGGACTTTTAATGTGGCTTTAAGTACAATATTGTCCAATCATTTCTTTGACTTTCAAATCAATTGTCAAACAATCAAATCAAAAACAAACATCCAAAGCTCAAAATAACACATTCCTCTAATTTTTGGTCACAAATAATTGAATCGGATTTATCCCACGCTACGCTACACCACGCCACGCCAAATGCATGGGAACCACAAAATCCTAATTCTGTGGGAAAATTGAATTAAAAGGGGGAAACTAACGGGGATGCTTTTTTTAAACTATGGATCAAAGCGGATGATTACAGATAGAATATCTTATTCTTCAAGTCTCCGTACGTGGTACAGTACAGATGGATTAAAAGGGGGAAACTAACGGGGATGCTTTTTTTAAACTATGGATCAAAGCGGATGATTACAGATAGAATATCTTATTCTTCAAGTCTCCGTACGTGGTACAGTACAGTACAATCCCCTGGCCTGCAATAATGGACTACAGAACTCTTGAATGGAGTCTTCACTACACAGGAGCAAAGCACCCACCAATTTGGAGATCAATTCACCGGAAGTTGAAATCCCATGCTACATACATACGTACATCCCATGCCTTACATTTGGGAATGAGAATTAAGAAAGGAGAGGGTTAAAGAAAAGAAACCCGTCCATCTCCCAACCCGTGCCCCGTGCGATGCCCTCGTTCCATTCCGAATACAACTCCCGTTAAAATTGTACAACGACGACGACGGAGGACATATGTACAACATTCCATTTTTCAAATGAATCCAAGCCCCACACGTAACGTACACATACACACATACACACGAGTGACCCGTTTTGATTCATTTTTCAACTTTACAACACAACTAAGGATGCGAAGCATCATAATAAAAGGGTTATTCAAAAAAAAAAAATTCCTCCTAGTTTTCCTCCTATAATTATCATTTGACGACAATAAAAGGGTACGATGCGATGCATGGGCTCGAGCCAAAGTAAATCCCAACAAACGGGGGGAGATGACATTAAATTCAATCCAACTTTTGACTCTTTTTTTTCGTACAGTACGTGGCATTGAATTCATCCATGAGGAGCACAGCACAGCACAGCATAATAAAAGTCCATTTTACATTGGTCCCCGCCCACATTTTTGAATTGAGTCGGAGGTCGGTCCTGTGTATTTAGGAATTGGCATAGCGAGATGGGGGTAACCTATATTTACTCATACATACGTCGTCGTCCCCGCCGTGTAATCCGTCTCACAAACAAAAGGGTTAACATTATTTTTCATCACAAGCCGTTAGGAGCTTCGCACCATTTAGCCTCTGCTTCAATGAATCCATTCCATTGTCCTTTAAAAACTCACTCCTTTTTCCAACTACATCAACAGAGACGACGACTTGGATTTCAAAAGAATTTTTTTATTATCAATACGTACTTTTTTAGGAGTCTTCCACTTCCTACCGCGTTTATTTACTCCCGGAACACGTGTTGGAAGAAATTAGACTCGTTTAAGTCCTTATTACCTTTATGGTTCAGGTGTCAAGTACATGGGGTGTGTGTTTAAGCTTCTGAGTCCCCCCACTGTGTGTCCTCTGATCTTTACTAATTGTATTTGCTACTAAGGGAAGGGGCTCCCTTCAGAGGGCTCATGCTGCTAATGCCCAATATTGTTTTGTACTGTGAAAATGCATTGGGAGTCCCTTGGAGTTCAACTCTGATGAATCCTTTCTGCCATCCGGTTAGATTTTAGCATACGTCACGTCACATCCTCATACGTTGGCTACGGCTAGGCCTTACCAGCAAAAAATTCAAAAATTGAATTATTTTGTACTACATACCTACGTATAAAAATTGCAATTTGTATTTCCAGT
>JAAXYW010002008.1:0-17542 GCA_036851895.1 Orthonychiurus folsomi
TTGTTTGAAAATTCAGGTAGGGAGCCCTTATTGGAAGCTATCATTCCAAAAAGGGATTCATTCGAAACAAATGAATAAACACGTTGCAAACGCAGGAAGTTGACTTTGTAAGAAATGTACAAAATGTAGGATACTTATCTCGGAAATTGAAAAAATCCATGAATCAAATTTAAGATGTTAAAAGGACTCATAATTAGGGAACAATAGTATTTCGATAAAACTACCCTTAGTGTGACTTCATCCACGCACAAAATGTTTCCGAGTAGCTCCTCTCCCAACCAAACCTACATCAGCATGTCAGGCAAGGGAGCTCAACTCAACAGTTGATAGATTTTATATTTGGTAAGAAAATTATTTGAAAATCTACAGCATCAAACTGTTTGATAGAGATCTCAAAGGCTGAGTAGTTTTGTCCTCAAATTTTAAACTAGCAATTGCAAAAGATCTTCATTGTTATGGATCTCAGCACCGTTAGTAAGTATAAATGAAATCGTGACTCATGCAGTAGTTTAACGAGTTAAACATCTACCGATGTTTCAGGTGTGCAGAGTTTAAAGAAGTGGATAGAAGACAATAAACTTCTTGAATATTTCCTGGCGGTCCCTCGAATTAAATTAAATTTGAAATTAAAATACTACTTCCTTCAGGCACAAAAATCTTGAGCATAAATACAACTGCAAAGTAACTAAAAAGAAATTACCACAGTTAACCTTTCTTTTTGGCATCTACCAAAACTCCAAACCTAAATTAAACCTATTTATGGAGGGGTTTTTCATGCTCGAATATTTTTGAAAAAACAGAAACTGACTGACATGCTTCATATCATAATAGAAATGCTTCAACACCTAACTTACTGTGTATCTCCAGAAAACACATTAAAATATATTTTACACTCAACACGAGAGAGGATACACAACTCCAGTTCACAGAGAACTCACTCTGTAGAAAAGAAATCAAGGGTTTCTACCTCAGTAGTCCGTTACGTTTTAAAATTTTAAAACAAACAGAATTGAAGGCAAATTTGGAAATGAATAGAGTAGATATTATATTTTGCCAATTTATTTACCTGTAAATCATAAACTATAATACAACTGCATAAGACTGCTATTGGGTTGCTAAACTTTTTTCTCTAAACTTTTAATGTGCTATAGTAATTAATATATGTAATACGAGTACGTAAATTACGTAATCAATGAGAAACGCGTTTAAATTAACCCTTAAACGCTTCTCCTCCTATTTTAGAGTTAAATTTAGTTGCAAATCCCAATACTACTCCTCAAAAACATCAATTAAATATATTGAAGAAAATTCCCTGAAGCAAATACCTTAGCTTCGTGCCAGACAATCGAAGCCAAGACATTAGCAATGCATGCATTAATCGTCTTTAGGGTAAACCCTGTTGCTTCTAACACTGGCAAAAACTTATATTTACAAGCCACTCGTAGAGAACGGTTTCCAAATAGCTTAGGGTGGTATGCTAAATATTAACCACGTGCATAATAGTAAAACGTTTTTTTGTAGTTTTCTAACAGACAAATTTTTCGAAAAGATTTCTCCCATTCGCAACAGAATGTGATTACTAATGTTATGTGGATATTAACTCAAAACTCCGTTCGTCATTTTTTTGCAGCTTAAAAATGCAATATTTTCAAAACATTCATTAAGTAGTTTTCAACGTCTTCCACCACGATTTCCGGAACCACCTCTGAAACCACCTCCACGAGGCCCACCCCTTCCACCACCCATCATACCCCTGGGAGCCCCACGCCCCCCAAAACGGGACCCTTCACGCTGCTCGTTCGAATGAAATGGTGCCTGTTGGTTGAAGTTTCCTCCCATTTGACCAGGGCCAAATGGACCAAGCTCCTGCATGAATAGTTAATATTTGAACCATGATATTACCTCAAAAATAATTTCGCCACATTCAAGAACCCCTAATTCCTTTAAGGTACAAAGCAGAAGACGTTTTGGTAACATTGGAGATTCTGTCATTCTGTGAGACCACAAAAATCCTTTTCAAAACTCTAAACAAAAAACCACTTCAGATTTAACTCCCAAATCAAACAACGCCAGGATTTAAGCAAATCCACACTACATATGCAAGTCTATCAGGCGCCGATCGCACCGTAAAAGTTCTAATTTAAATTTCAAAGAACAATATCGAGCAGACGAGCCACGCGGGTGCGAGTGCACATCAAAAGGATTTTCTCCAAAAACACCAGTGCACTTATTAACCACATATTAACTAAAATGTTTCCCGAAATAATGACTGTCGGCCAAACGGCAAAAGGCACCAAAACCCTGTTCCAATCCGACGAAAAAGACTGATCACTGATTTGTCAAGAAATGTGTCTTGAGTAGAGTGGTATTCTAATTTTAAAGCAGTTCATGATTTGGTTAAGGAATAAATAAAATTCTGAATTTGACCAATTCGCTAGAAAAAACCTATACCCTAAATCAACCAAAACAATTGATCGTAGGAATCGTGTAATCAAACTGACTGGAAATATGTTATATTATCCAATTGTACACGAATTTTCTTTAGTACACTAACCCAAATATATTTTCAAAAAATGACCAGGTATTGGTCTCTCCAATTTCCCACTCCCAATATTTTATCAGAGCTAATAGATGAACATTCGTGAATTCGAAATTGAAAAATTCAAGTCTAAAGTAATTTGCCAAAACTGTAAAAATCTCTGACCTGTCTGGTTTCGATTTTTTAAACTAAAAAAACAGAACAGGAACTACTTACCCAAGTTGGCCCGGGTGGTCCTTCACCACCACCACCTTGTAAGTGCGCCATCAACCCTTGTGGCGGCATTGGTGGTGGAATCAACGGCATGTTATTTGAACGACCATCCATGAAATCTGCAAATTTGAAGTTTAGAATTACAACTTGGCAATAATTAGCCTGTCGCTGTCCCATATCAAACCATCAAGGAGTCAATCAGAGAATTGAATTTCAGAGGTTTGAAAACAAACGACCACTAAAAGACAAATAACTTCTTCAAACTTCAATTCCGAAGTCTTAGTCCTAGATAGTAATGTTAATACTCCTCCCAGCAAAAGTGCTGATTAAGTTTAAAATTAAAACACAAACCTGGATTGAGACTGCCGTTTACGTCGTCCATGGTTGGCATCTCTGATTTTACTTGAGATTCGGAGTTGTCACCACGTCCATTGTTAAATCCGCCGCTACCGCCTTGTGGTGCAAAGTTTCGTGGAACTCTTTGCTGTATCCGACCTTCCCATTCCATTTTGTGACGCTCTTGATCGATCTCTCGTTGTCGAAGTTCTAGATAGCAAATTGTTAAAAAATAAATTAAAATCAGCACTTACTAAACCACACCACAAAAACTTCAAAAAACTTACGCTGGCGCAACATTTCTGTCTCATAGTCGTAACGAGCAAGCTCCATTTGAGTTTGCAGTTTGTCTAGCTCTTTCTGCATTTCCTCTTTTAAAAGAAGTTCTTTCTCCTTGAATTCCTTTAACAGAGTCTTATACTTTTCGCCATACTCCGCCTCGAAACTTCCTGATTCAGCAATACGCGGGCCAACCTAAATGAAAATATTCGGTTTGTTGTATATTCGGTTAAGGCAGTAGAAACAATTTCTAAAGGTTAAGTTACCTCTCTAGACTTGTAATATTCACTTTCATGATTCTTGAACTCTCTTTTGTTCAAATTCATCTCCAGTAGTCCTTCGTCTACTTCAGACATATCTCCAATTTCAGTTATTACTGGGCGCAAATCGGAAGTGAGAAAGTAACACTTATCAGTGCAATATTTGTGTGCCATCATTGCGTTGTTCTTTCTGGTGTAATCAACAAAGCCCTCTCCTGTTGATCTTCCTCTGTCATCAACAAAAACCATCGCCCTCTCAATCTAGGAGTTCACGAAACAAAATTTATTTATCCACTTCCCACTAACACCAAACAAACCGCTATACTCGCACTTACATCGCCAAACACACTGAATGCAATTTCCAGCAGTTCATTGGAAACCATTGGTGCTAAGTTCTTCACTCGAATTCTTACAGTTGAAGGTGCGAACCGAACCTTGATTGGCCTGCCTTTGACGTGCTTCTGGTCAAGTTCAGCTCTTGCTCTTTCCGCGTTTGTGCGGTAATCCTGAGCAAAAATAAACTTGCATAATTCAATACTTTACTCATGAATGATTTTAAACATTAACTCAACAACTAACCAGCTTCAGAAAGGCGAAGTTCTTTTCGCGATTCATAAAAGTTTCATCAATTTCTCCAAATTCTTGAAAAAGTTCCTTCAACTCAGCTTCGGTTACTTCATTAGCTATGTTGCCGATATACAACCGAGTGTTAGCTAAGAATTTCTTCAATTCGTATCTCTTTGGAGCCAAGTCCGCTGATGGTCCTTGCAACGCCATCAGTTTATCGTGAACCCTCCCCTACGCCATACGCAAAAAACTAGCTTAAATAAACTGACGACCAAACGTTGATGACATGACTTGTGTAGGAAACTTACATCAGGGCCTTGAATTTTTAGTTTCTTTAGTTGTGGGCCATCAAAATTGTGCATGGGGCCTTGAAAATCTGGCCGGCCTGAACCTCGTTCAAAATTCCCCATTTGATGATGGTCGTGTCCTCCGGATCGGCCTCCACCACCAAAACCACCCCCTCGCCCACCGCCACCTCCGTGACCACCTTCATTCCTATTTACGAAAGAATTTCGTCCTGGTCCTCCGAAAGGTGCACCACCTGCATTAAGAACATTTCATGTCATGTAATATAAAAAGATTGGTTTTTACAAGTTAAGGCATCCAGTCCTGAATTGTTTTTCTTACCTCGTTTCCTCTTAGGTCCGCGATTGTTGTCACCGCCACGATCTTGCATCCTCGTGTTGACACTGCCAATTGCGCCGCCTCCAGCATTGTTAGCTGGTGGATTTTTGTCGGACTCCATCTTTGGCTCTGATTTGCTCACAGCTCCAGCTCCAGCTCCAGCACTAGCTGCTGCACTCATCTCTATCTATCTATTCAGAAGTTGAAAAATTACAACTAAACTTTTGTTCTCTTGTAGAACCGGGATCTCTGGATGTGCTAAATCACTCAGTCGACAGTCCACCTCACAAAGCCACACAACGAGTACTTGACACCGGGTCAATGACGAACACGGAACCTAAAAAAGTTTGAAGTATAAAAATTTCCTCGTTGATGGAAGAAGAAAATGACTGACGGAGCGGAGGTGCTGAAGGGAAGATGCTGCTACTCCGACGGAGAAAAGGAAAACGTCAGCCCGTCCACAATTTTGTACGGGTGTGTGACGCGATGAGTCTATGCTGGCTGGCTATATGCATGTATGGAGTGCACAATGCCCAAGGAAGGGGGAAATGCCCAAGCCAAATGCACTACGACGGAGTCATTCAACTCCTCCACCCATTGGCTAAACCTCCAACGCGCAAAAAATCAAATGCAAATCGGTTTGCTACGCAGTAAATTCAAAGGGAGCGTCTGTGATTTGATGAACAAAGTTTTAAAAGCCCCACAAAGGTCAAAACAATCCGAAGTTTATTTGCATTAGAGCCAGTTGTGTTCCATGGACTTTAAATATGAAAATTAATGCACTAGTTAAGACATTGACAACCTATTTCGATCTATTACGTTCTATTTATTTGAAATTTCTGGACGAGTGTTTAGATGGTCAAGACTAGGATTTCATTTCAAGCCAATTGCCCCTCTTAATCTTTTCAAGGATTCGTGTTTAAGAGTTTCTTGCAATTCGAAGGCTTGCGTCTCGTATTCCTTTAACTGGAATGAAAAAATGAAAACATTTTTTAATTTATGTAAGTAAATTTTGAATTTGTTTGGGAACAGCCGTCACGGGAAGAAGTGCTTCAAATTGTTAGTTTATTGTTGGTCTACCTGTTGATCCAGTCTGGTTAAATTATTGTTAGCCTGATCCTGATTAAGTCTTATAATCCGGAGTATTCGAGATAAATGATTAGGACAGCTTCCGGGATCAATAATTTTGGCGGCAAAATCTTTAGAGCAGCCTTTGCCAAATATTTTTTCTTTGATAGAAGTGTTCTCTTTCTCCATGTCAAACCCTTTTTGTTTTAGCTCTTCCAGAAGTGCGGTTAACTCTGTCAGCTATATGTATTTAAAAAAGTCATCATAAATAAACTCAGTTTAAGTGTTAAGTTACATTAAATGCTGTAGCTCGGTAGCCTGAAAATGTAGCTTAGTATAAAACACAACAATTGGAAGTTAATATTTCAAAAACCGCGTAATTTTTGCTGTATAAGGATAAAATATCAAGTGAGGAATTTTGATGTGGAGAGTTTTGTTTGTTTGGTGCTAGTTAGAAACTTTAGTATAGTGATCCCAAGCCAAGAGCACTCTGAAATCAGTAATCTAATCTGATTACTTTTTAATCAGGTTAGTGGATTACGGATTACAGATCCGTCAGGAGTGGATTTCAGATTACTGGGATTGCAATTTACAAATTAATTTCACATCATGGAATTAAGGACTTCTGTAGTTCGTAATTGGACTGTAGGCTACTGAAATTACAAGTTAGTTTCAAGTCAAGCGGTTGCGGATTTCTCTAATTCTTAATCCAAAGACGTAATCCGTAATCCCGGGATTATCCTTCTGTCCTCAGATAGCGGTGAGATATATATGAATGAATTGAACCCGCCAGATCGAGAGAAACTGGCCAAATTCGAAGAAAAACTGCCTGTAATGTAAAAGCTCGTCAAAAACATAAGTATACCTTTTGCAAGGCCGTATTGGACATGCCGTCTTTCAGTTGAACCGCATTGTCGCGGGCAGTCGTCAGTCTTTCTTTGAATATTTCATTTGATTTTTGAACCGCAAGAATTTCCTTTTCCAAATCAGATGCTTGAATATTTTTGCCGTAATTGGCACATTGGGTGGGAGCTTTGCTAATAATCCTTGGCTCCACCTTTATATAAATTAAAATAGCATTTTACAAGGTTGCGTCAAAAAATAGTTAAAAGTTGTATACTTTTAAGCTTTCATTATTGTTCTCGTGGATTGCAGTAGAATGCTGATTTGAGTGTTGTGTGAATGTTTTATTT
Source organism: Orthonychiurus folsomi (assembly GCA_036851895.1). Lineage (NCBI taxonomy): Eukaryota > Metazoa > Arthropoda > Collembola > Poduromorpha > Onychiuridae > Orthonychiurus > Orthonychiurus folsomi. Next base: position 7,080 of record JAAXYW010002008.1, read on the forward strand.
CCCTTGTCTTCATGTTTGAGCAATATCCCAAGCACAGTGGTTTCTGCTTTGGTTGCCAAAAGTAATATTCGAGATTCTAAAGCGTCAAGTTCGGATTCGTCCGGTGGAAACATTTTTGTCAACCAAGCATCAGTACAGTCGATGCTTTTCAATTCTAATTTAGCTCTACTCAATAACTTTTCAATAAGTCTGGGATTTACCATAATGATTCACCTTGGCAACCGTAAAGTTCTTTCACAAGCATAAGTTTCATCCCATGCCGCCTAGTTGAAAAGTGTAAACTGTGTTAAGAAATTAAAAGGAAGTAGAGTCGTGGATGCAACGCAACGCCATAAAAGAGGTTTAGGATTCGAAGCAAAGGAAAGAAAATTTATGTAGAAACACACTATTCACTTGAAACATTTTTTTTATTTTCAAAATTTTAACCGCACTATATAATCGCTATTCATCTTTCCAAATATTGCAAGTCAAACTCTTTGAATGAAGGCAAGGACTTCCATTGCAAGGAAACGATCGCTACGAATGCAAACAAAATAGCCAGCACCACAACCGTAACTAGCATTGTTTTTCTGAGTTTTGGTCGCTGCAATTGCAAAGATGTGCAGTGATATCAGTTTCAGAATTGTCAACGGGAAAATGATACCTTACCGCAGCCTCTTCCTTCGAAGCCACCGGCATAGGGCATGACGCAAATGCCCTCATTCCTCCAATCCCAAGATGCCAATCAGTCCAGCATACATAAAACGTCATGATCAAAGTAAGTAGTATGTAAATCCCATACCATATCATTGCAATCGGGCCCATAATGCATGGCAATACATTGAAAGTCCACAGCGGGGCCATTACAACATTGTAAGCTGCAAAATTATACTGCCCAATTGTAGTTCTTGTATGGATCAGTAGGCTTAATTTTTGCATACCTCCGAGTGGGAAGCAAGCTATTCCCATAATGAAGTGCAGTTTGCCGTAACTTCGATGGAGAAATACCCCAGAGCCTGGCTTTGGCTGTAGCCAACCAAAAATACTTTGGATAAACAATAAAATAATGGCAGCTCCTCCAATTACACCATGGAAGTACTCCGGTTTTTGCGGTGGAATCCAATCCTCTCGATACCCCAGAACCTGGCTTTGGCTGTAGCCAACCAAAAATACTTTGGATAAACAATAAAATAATGGCAGCTCCTCCAATTACACCATGGAAGTACTCCGGTTTTTGCGGTGGAATCCAATCCTCTCGATCATAAATGAGTACAAGGTAGCCGGTGAATGCCATGATTGCAGCAAAAAATGTGCAGGTTGTGTGAATCTGTAACGTGCCAGCAAAGCTTATAGCTCAAAGCTAATTTCACATTTTACAGGTATTAAAAATCTTACAATGAACCACAGTTGATGTCCCATTATTACAGTGTCTGTAAATGATTCTTTGTAAAATCGAGAGACGAAGACTGCGATACGGGATCCAAACCATCCAAACAAACATCATATAACCTGCATGGATTCTTTCGGGACCGTCATCCCTTGGTGATAACTAGTTAACGCAAAAGTAAGCATCTATTTTCCACATTATTTTCACATGTTGAAAAGATAAACAAAGATTTGTCACAAAGAACCTCTAGAGTAAAATTTGTCAAATCCCAAGGGGCTGAAGCGACTCGAGCATCATGGAATCGAATTTTATCTAAAGCATTAAATATCAAACATGATTAAGCACAACTCAATCTGGCAGTGATTTTTTATGTGCTTAGATTTCAACTAGCCGTCCTCCACTTTTGATGAGCTGCCCGCGAGGAGTAAATGGAAGCGAAGGCTTCCGGGCGACCAATTGTACACTTCATGGTCCACTTTAATTCCCGTTGACATTCCGATTTTACAATATATGCCTCCGTTGACTTTCAGAGCCCGAATCTTAGTTACGTCAGTCTGAGAAGACTATGAATAATTCCAATGATTCTTATTGTAATGCCAATAATGACCGTGCGTGGGCATTCGGTTCATTCTTCTTCTTACCACTGGCACATTTCTTCTACCAACATTTGATGACGCATAGACTTTTATTTCGCCCGAATCAGGATCCGCATAACACACTGCCACTGCATCATCCCCCTACAATTGAATTGAGCTTTGTCATTTATGTAACCTGCAGATAATGCGTAATACGGCATTACCATCTTTTCATCCTTTGAAATTCCAAATGCAACATAGCCTTCCGAAAATATAGAGAAAAGCTCAACTTTTACCCAGGCACTTGTTATGTCGTACTCAAATGTTGCTGTGTAGTAGCAGTCGGTCTCACACTTTTTATTCAAAGTATTTTCCCCGTGTTTTTGCTCTGATAATGCGGCAGCTGCCAAACAATTGGGGAGAAATGCTGTTGTGTTAGTTATCTTGCACCCTCTTAGCATAATCTATGCAAGTCAAAAATAGAAAATGTTTAAGAACTGAGAAAGTGCTCCCTTTGCAGCATGAAAAATGAACCGCTGATATTTTATTTGCTCAGGACACTCCTAATCTGAATTCCGTTTATGGCAATAAATTAGGGCAATAATAAATTATTTTACTGGGTCTTCCTCTGGCACTGCAAGGTCTCTGACACCATGAATATTCGGAAATAGAAATATTATAATAACGATGCAACCAAATGCACAGAGGTAAGACTTCATATTTTCCAAAAGTTGTGTGTATTAACTACAAAATGTGCACATTTTTGGAAAGTTTTAAATAGAGTTAGCTTAGGTCACGCATGTTTCATGAAAAGATTGCACTGACAATTTGTAGAAAATGAGCAAAGCAAAACAAACACGAATTTAAAATACCAATAGCGACAATTCATAAAATAATTTCATTTAATTCTGATTAGAATTTCATGTTGTGAGCAATACCTCATGGGAAATTAAGAAATGGAAAGAAGTAATAAACCCAAACCAACACGTAATAAAGTTTCAATCGAATGACTTCATCGTGTAGCGGACTACGTGGGAAATCTGTGCATAACAATAAAATTAATTCATTTGTCCAAAGTGAAAGTGATCGTAAAACTTCTTGCTCGGGCGTCAACTGGAGAAATTACGTGTGTAGAGTTTTAAGGTCTCTTTAAGGAATTAAAACCTGATCGATTGTAGAGAACCAGTACTAGTGTCGCAGAAGCTCAAGACATCCTTCAATGTTGGGATTGTTAGAGTTGGACTAGGTAGGTGTCCATTTTGGATTCAATTCACAGTAGGGAAGCTACCGCCTCTGACGTCGTTCAAATACTGGTCTGGGATATTTCATTATTTGAGTACAGACAAATTTCCGCTTTTGGTTCAATTCCGGTGGTGAAGTCTAACTCACACGTCCGCGAATCTCTTCAAGCACATTTTTTTTTGTAATTTAATTGATAATTTTCAGGATTCACTCATGGTTAAAGTTGCCAAGTAATGTACACTGTGAGTTTTCTGTCACAGGAAACCAACGAAAATAAAAACGATTGAAATCATCCAGAGGAAGGAAACACTTTAATCTGAACACTATTACGCGAATTCTTTTGTGGTCCATTAAATAAAGAGGAAACAGAGTCTGCAGGTTGACCACAGGTATTTGAGGATGATCATGCAAGCTTTTGAAGAGTTTACTTTAAATAATGAATAGGCATGTGTCTGCGTTAAACACATTCATTATAATTTGGAGCAGGGTTAACACGACCGACGGGGATTTCAGGGCAGAGCACAATTTACAAACAGCTCAGCAACATCTCGTCCCCTTCTTGTTTACATACACCAGTCGTTAAATCTCATTTAAGGTTCGACGTTTCTTCCCACAGTACTAAATATAATTGGGAAATCTGACAGAGCGTATTTTATGTGACATCTGTGTGGGGATAATCTACCCCTTTTCCACACGGCTGGTGTAACGATGGGTGTAAGGGGTTATCTCAACGGACTCTCATTTATGAAAAATTTATTAATCATCTCCAAGCAGTTCGTTGAGAGCAAGTAGAAGATCTGGAGTAGAAATTATCTCTTGATCATTTTTGAACGTTTCTTTGCATTCCAATTGGAGTGGGCCTATTTAATGTTTAAACTGTTCCAATTTCATGCCGGTTTTAGTGTGGGATCATAGTAGACACGCAAAGACAGACACAATAATACAGGATGGCTCAGGAATGGTTTCGGTTCGGATTGCCTTTGGGCAGTGCAATTGTTCTTGCTGCATCTTCTGGATACGGTAACTCCCGAAACTTTTTTATTATAACTGTGCCTTCTGTGACACTCGGATTTTTTGGACTGCGTTGCAGGTAATGTATTTATTTTCTGCGTGGATGGACATTGGAGACATTGTCATTTATCACTCGGAGCACGAGGTGGAATTAGGTACGATGTTGCATACGCCGATTCAATAGTAAAAACGACTTGACAAAATGAATATTTTCTACTACAAAAATTTGTAGACCCTGTCACCGTGCTGTGGGTTATGCTAATTGTCACTTGGATTTTGTCAAATTTGGTCCTCCTTTGGTACGGTGTAATTTTGAAAGTAAGCCGCAGGCGGGACGCTAACCATCCCACGCGATTGCGATTTGTAATCCACAAATTTTCTGCAGGGAAATGTATCGATGCTTGTGGCTTGGCTTATAACGACATTTTTGTGCACAATCATAATCCTGGGGGCTTGGCTCTACATTCTCTACAACAGTTGGGGATATTGGGACTATTTCTTCTCTGAGATGTATTCCATCATTGTGTATTTGATTGGAAATGCGTACATATTCTACATTGGTATTCAAGCCTTGCAGCCCATGCGCCAAAGTGAACCCTTGGATCCTATTGGAAGAGGAATTAATCACCTTATTAAATTCTACCGTGACGATTTAACAATGGCCGCCAAATGTTTGCTAATATCGGAAATGGTGAGTTGGTGCAAGTGCGCTACTAATTACTTGGGGAGTAATTTAATTGTTAACTTGACTTGTCTGTAGGTCATCATTGGAGAATATGTCTTCACACGTCAAATACTGAAGTTCGCGTTTGGTCGGGAGCTAAGTGGTCATGAAGAGGAACTGACGGCTGCCATTATCGTCGAGGAATACGTTATTCGAGCCATTCGATTCGTACTGGCTGGCGTTGGGCTATTCCTTCTCATCCAGGTTAGAAGTTAAACATTCGGACAACTTTATAATTGAGGGTCGTCTCAATTTGGCAAGTACAAGTTATATTTGTCCAGCGTGAAGTAAACACAATTTTAAAATTTTCTTTAGGGGAAATTGCCACTTTTGAGATATTGGGGACTATTTTATCTTGGAACAATCATTTCCAGCATCGGGATATTTATTTCTCTCCTTGTTCATTGGAAGGCGACCTACTTGTACTTCACATTTGGCTACTACATTGTATTTCTCATTAATCTGTGCTACAGGGGAGGAGTGTTGTATGTGTGTATGAAAGTAGTACAACCATACATTGCTTCAGGAAGCTTTCTGACCTTGAACGAAGGGGCATGAAGTATTTTTAAATTTAAAATTGGGCGCATTTCAAGTCCATACTTATCAATTAGACATTTGCTTAATGGAAAGGATTTAGCAGCCATTAGTTTTACGATTAATGTTATGCATGGTAAAGCTGTGCTAAATTACAGTTATGCGGTTTTAGCTTATTTCTCCTTTCACTCAATGATCTGAATTGTGTTTTGTGATGTATAAAAGTAAATATAATTCACGAGATTCAAGCTGCCATCGTGTTCGCGAGCGAATATTATCAAAAAGAAATTACGGTAGCAGTTGAGAATATTTTATTCTTTTTTTTGAAAACATAAGCAGAGTGGAAATTAAGGTAACGTCACGCTCTTTTGTAGCATGTTAAATTAGCGACACGATCACTATATGGAATAGGCTCTACAAGTAGATAGAATATAAGTAGAAAAAGTGTGTCAATGCTTTCATTGTACCCTATGTTGAATTAATCTGAACCATTTAGTATATGATGACCTGGAGAATCCAATGCCAATGTTGTGGGTAGGATTGTATTGTACTCTGCACTGTACCCGCACAATGTATTGATTAAAGTTCTATATTGTAAATTGAACATTCTCCACTCTTGTGTGATGTGTTGGATAGTCTTGAGTCGAAGGGGAGCTAGGGCCCTCCGGGATAGCTTTGTAAGCCCAGTCCAATGCAATTAAAGATTTCGCATAACGACTACTCGCAGTATTAACCAATGGCAAATCATTTCGCATCACAATTTCAACAGTGGATCGGTTTTGAAATACGTCACTAATAATCCTCGACCGTCCCATTACTTCACACATTAAATCAATAAGATTTCCTGGATAAATGTCTCCCGTGGGTAATCGATGACCATAATTCATATGGGGTAATCCCCAATCCTCCGCTTCATTATCACCGAACACAACATGGCAACTTTTGTTCAAATACACACGAACAAGTGCCCTTACAATTTGAATCTTTTGGCTTGGATTTTCCCGTGCAGTCTTCTTTCCATTCATGAAATGAGTCAGAAGGACAATCAAATTGCAATGGTCATTGGAGAACAGGCGTGAGCTCAGCAAATTGATTGCTTTGAGTGATTTTACAAATGCGGAATCATCGTTTTGGATTTTTGGATCGTCAAACCTGGCCACGATGACTACAATGTGGGGGATAGATCTCGTCAATTCCTCGTCACGGTCCAAGAATTTTTTGATTGAAGCTATTATCCGTGCATCCCATTCCAAACTATTGATTGCTCCCAGTCCAGGTGTGTCAATAATTCGTAGATTTTTTGAATTGAATTCCATTATGCTGGATGTTCCGTCGGGTCTCTCTACTGGGGAAATTTCTCTGCCCCCAAATATTGTATTTAGCTGCCAAAGAGTAAATAATTTTTAAATTACAGCATGCAGGATGCCACTGCCATAAGTCGTTAACCACTGCAAAAAATACCGTTGTAGATTTCCCACAGTCTAAAGGGCCCATTATTAAAATGTAGCCATACTTTATACTAGGTGGATGTCGATCGTGGATCGCGGCCGGTTGCGGAGAACTTTCTGTGGATTCAGGTCTGATTAGCCGTTGCCGTGGACGTCGAGGTGGTGGTTGGGCCGGATCACTTGGTCTACCCACAGAATAAGTATTTATTGCAGAAGTAAAATTAATTATTGTTTCAAACTAAAGTATACAAAATAATCAAAATTTAGTTTATTTATAAATCTGTCCAACTTACGCATTTGTGTAATGGACCGTTCGCCTTTCCATGTGAAGATAGTTTATTCAAATACTATAACAGTTGCAAAATACTTTCAGAACCCAACCCAATCAACATTACTTTTACACTATTATTGACGGATTCAGAAGTTTGATCCTTGCACGTAAATTATAAAATTTGTGACCTAGGCAGATAAGATTTCACGGCTATCTCTTCCTGAAGGACATGCGATAGCATGGCACAACGCGTAAACACTTTCGATTACTAAAATTTTGTTCTGTGAGAACTCGGGAAATGGCTTAAAGATTTCCTGACAAAAAAAGGTTTTATTGCTTACATTTGTCAAATTTAATTAAAAAGAATTCTTCAACCTTTAGCCATGATATGGGGTTAATGGGCGTGCGAAGCGCAAATTGTAACATTGTAAAATTATCCCAAAAGTGTACTGATTGATTGGAATTGAGTATGATTGTCCAGCGAGCGAGCTAATCAAGTGAAGAAATACATTAAAACAACCAAAACAAATATGAATACAATAAATGCGGTCATCTTTTCCACGATTTCTCGGGTTTGACTTTCGTCAATCATCAAAAGATCCTGCGAAATAAAACATTAAGCAACGAATTCTCAGAACACAAGTATAATTTTACAGCAAACCAGTCAGCACAATTATTACCCTTGCAATCATGAATCCAACAAGGATCGCCTTGTCTCTTGGTTTAATCTCTTTTAAAATCTGCAATGTGTAGTCCATCGTGGCGTTCTTCTCACACGAATCTTTCACCAGTGTACCAACGATCATCCCACTCCGGGTGGTCTTAAACTGTAAAATTCCACACGCAGATCATTTGTATTTTATGGTTGTATATATTTGCATGAGCAGAATTTCCGAACGCACGTTCACTATTGTATCTCCATAATTAAATTCAGCTTTGTAAGCATTGGCTTTCCCGAAAGGACCTGGCATAATTGTCACGTCCCTACTAATCCGGGAATTCATCCAAGTTTTCTTCTGTGTAATTGTCGCCATTACATTTCCTTCTGGTTCAAGAACTTGGATAACGGTTGTTTCCTAGTAATTCGTTGAATGCGGACTATACAACTAACTTGGCTATTTACTTCGACACATACCTCTTCATAACATATTTGATATGGCGGAGTAGTGTATTTCAGAATCATAACCAATTCCGAATTTTTTTGTTCTACTATTCCAACCTCTCTTTCCTTTAGTTCTGCTTGACAACTCTCACAAAATGCAGTGCGGGGATATATTCCTTTAAAAAGAATTCCACCACCAGGAGTGAGTATTTTGCACGCCGATTTGCCTGCAGAATTAACAGAATGTGATTTCAATAATAATGTGATGCTGTTTAATTAGGACAAATTAATACTATAAGATATTCAGTTAACTTAAATTTATTTATTATCGGTCGGAACCAGAGGCACTCTCTGATTGACTTGTTCGTATTGTTGAGAGGAATGTTATTTGACGACCTTAATAAAATTGTTCCACAATCCACAAAACCGTTTAGTTAATTTAGAATTTGTGCTCACCAGTGTAGTTCATGTGAAATGTTGAAATTTTCCAAAGATTTTCGAAATCNGTGTAGTTCATGTGAAATGTTGAAATTTTCCAAAGATTTTCGAAATCTGGTAGCGGAAAATGATCTAAAGGATCATTTTCCATTGTGACAATTACTTTTGGAATGAGTTGATACAAGGGGAATTCTTGTGCAACGCCAGATTGGCTTATGGCATCAAATTGCCTGATTGGCGCAAATATTATTTCGTCTTTAATTTTCTTGTCTGTAATTTGAAGATCCGGGTCGGATTCCATGTATGCTTTTGCTAAAAAAGTGGAATTTGAATTTTTAAGTGTGCTTTATTACATTATGCAACAGGTGTTTACCGTGCAATTGGCATTCCAAAGGCTGCACCCGGTCCATTCTAAGGAGAAGATAGCAATTAATTCCAACTTTTAAATATAGTTTATCAAAGAAAGCCTAGAAGCTCTCTTATTACAATAGCTAGTATCTTTGCACGTCCTATTGAAAACTAAACCCAAACTTAGGGAGAACTTTTAGTATTGTGTGGTGCGCTCGTCCTTAATTAGTCTAATGGACTTTGCACCAATTCACAGGGAAATTCGTTCGTGTACGATAGTGACAGCACTGAAACATAATGCAGCAGTAGTAGTGCAGTCATAAATAAATGTTTCGCATGTAATTCTCCAGCGATCAGGAATTAGGGGAATGCATAATTTTAATCCAAGTTTCGTGCCGAGTAAATGAGATCCACGCCAACATTATGCTAGGAGCGGACAGACAAAGAGTACTAACTGTGTATAAGCGAATCAATAAGCCGGTTCAAAGCAACAAACATAGAGCCTCTCGAAAAATGAATTCAAGTCTTCATAATCTGTACACCCTCCTCGGTTACAATCTTGTACCAAGTTCGTTGGGTTGTGAAGGATGTTTAAATGGAACCAAATCTGATGGACTATTAGGAAATAAAAGCGCAGGTACACTGCTTCGAATTATGCTATTACTCATTTATTCCAACCAAACAATTATCAACAAATGATTTAAAGCGGATTTAGGCTCTGTTAGACAAGCTAAAAATTATGGCTGCGCCCGAACCTTTCAACGATTAATCTATCAACGACACGCGCCGGTTCCGAACCAGTAGAATCGGCTCATTAAATGTTAAGAACGTTATGGGAACCGTTATGGTTTTTTGGGACCCATGGCCCGTACCCGACCTCACAGGTCAGGTCAGCTTGTGACCCCAGAAAAACTTCTCAGCACAAATAATGGCAATGACGCTTCACATGCCCTTGCCTACTTCTCATCCATTTAAACGATATAGGCTTATGAACGCTTTAAGGGGGGCGTTCGCATTCGGTATCAAAACGGCGGTACACTTTTCTCGGCCGTGGATGAACCGATTTTAAGAAGTAATACAGTTTTGGAAACAGGACAGTTAAAAGCACATTTTTTACTGCTGAAATTTTGAAAATCGATGCCATTTTTTAACTGCAGGCTAACAAAAATTTGAAAATTCAAACTGGCATAACATTTTAGGCCCTACACGCAAAATGACCCGACACATTATCATACAAATATTGTGTGTGTTGCTATTCCATATCCACTACAAGGTGGGTAAACTATAAATATTCTCCTACAAGGTGGGTCCGTAACTAGTAAACAAGCAACTTTTGATTGTTTGGTGTTTGTTTGGCTCCAAGATTACCTTCGGTCTTATGGAGGTTTGGTGCCACCGCAAATT
>JAAXYW010002009.1:0-17542 GCA_036851895.1 Orthonychiurus folsomi
TCATTCCCCGGAATATCTGGTTCCATAAAATATCATCAAGCCGGCACATTTGAAGCTCATGTATTGCACAATGTATCTGCGGGAATTCAACAGCTCGTAGCTCCAGGGCACGCGGAAAGTGGATTGAAGTTCACTACTGCAACAATTTGTAATTATTGCTTGAGGAAGCAAGGGAGAGCTTGATACATAGTTTGATTAAAATGCCGGTTCCGGGTGGAATGTATCAGCAACACGGTCCCTCCTGTTTTGACCGAATAAAAACCGGGTTTGTACTTGGATTTTGTATTGGAATGGCATCCGGAGCACTTTTCGGAGGGTTTGGTGCACTGAGGTATTAAACTAAACTTAGGCCCTAACTTAGATTTAATTTAACATAATAGTCCAAAGAGCAACTGAGCTCGAGATGTGCATGTGCAGCTCGAAAGGTCATTATTTAAGTGATTTGCGTATTACACTTTTGCAGGTACGGAATGCGGGGACGAGAACTCATAAATAATGTGGGAAAAGTAATGCTACAAGGTGGTGGAACTTTCGGAACCTTCATGGCAATTGGAAGTGGGATAAGATGTTGACAGGATGTACACCTTGAATCCAACAGTTGATGATAACACTTCCAAACAACTATATCTATTGTAATTTTGCTCCAATCTGAGCATTTCCTGTGAGTGAGTAGCCGCTGATATTAGGATTTAGGAATGATGTTTTGTAATAAAGTCTCGTAGCAAAAGTGAAACATTGCTGCACAGTTTATAAACAATTGCAATTGTATTATCCAAGTTTTATGCTTCAACTAGCCGATCGACCGTTTGCATTTATTAAAACGTAACGTAATGTTCAAATTAGGCGACCTCATGAATGACCGTATCAAAAACACCCAGTTGACATGAAAAAATTTGAACAAAGTATTCATGCCACCAAAATTCGTAAAAATTTATTGGATTCAACCTACAGGCACAATAGCAGCACGGAATAAACATGCTTTTATCGGCTTGGTTCAATTACATTCTAAAATTGTGGTTACGTCATAGGTCACTCGCTAAAATTACTGATCGAAACTCAAATCAAAAAAATAATCCCCTCAGAAATCATAATCGTACCACTGAGGACCATTTTGGCCAAAGCGGCGCTCACTTCACCGTCAGAGAAATTTTGGGGTTCTTGCGTCATCCACTCCTTCACTTTAACCTCCGTGAGAGACTCCTCCCTCTCCATTGCGAAAAGGCCAGAAAAGCGGTCTTTGAACACCGCAAACCTAATATTACAAGTGATAAACAAATAAATATGAGCCAATGATGAGCAAGGTTGAGAATTATACAATGTCATCCATATCCTGCGTAGACATTATCAATAATATTTAGCAAGATTGACAAGCATAACATACCGTTCATCAGTGATTTCACCGACTGGGGCGTCCACATCCATATCCTCAGATTCACCCGCCTCATTCCCTCTACGGGCTCTGCTACTAAGCTTCCGGAGTTCTGCCAAAGTCTCGACAGCTTCAGTATCAGATTCATCATCAGTTTCCTTCGATTTTCGGAGTCTCTTGGATTTTCTCGCGGGTGTTTCCGTGGATCCTGCCGATTCGGGGAGCTCGTTCTCGTCCAGAACTTGCTCAGCATCACTCTCAACATCGTCGTCCATATTTCGTCTGCGCTTCTTTTCACGCTCCAGCACTCGTTTAAAGTAAGCAAATTGCACCAATTCAATGGCAGCCAAAGCATCATCCTTACTAACTATTTTTGACATGCGAGCCTTGGCATGAGCAGTTGACAAACGAATCAACGTTTCCAAACTTCGAGCTGTAATGGGCTGGGTCCGCGCCATGTTTTTGTCTCCAGTGTTCAGGGATCTAAGTCTTGTATATTCCTCAGCGATGACCTTTGAAGCTTCGGAAGATAGGCTAGGCTTGATGCATTTAGCAATGTGAATATACTTCTTCATAAATTCCATTGAAAGAATCTTGTCCCTATAAAACAAAACCATGTTTATGTTTACTCAATAAAATGCATGAAATCAAAAGCAATACGCATACTTTCTGAGTCTAGTTTGCCCGTGGAGGAGTGGATCGTGTTTCTCATAAGTCTGCGTAGGAATTAAGTCATTTCGATCATCGTCTGGATCATTTGTGCTGAGTTGCATCTCATTTTGGAAAAGTGGTGTTGCTTCACCATCTTGCTCTCCGGCGTTTCTAAGGATGGTCAGACAGTAATTTAGAGCTACTGTTCCACTTTATTACGTAATCTGTACTGCGCTGATAAATTAGTTGGCAGCAGAAAAATTATATACCTGAATCGGTGCATTCGCATCACATGCTCGGCTACTTTACGATCAAGATCTTGTTCAGCCGTGTCCAGCACAATAAAAAGCAAATCGAAACGGGATAACAATGAATCTTGTAGTCCAATATTTTCCATTGGTGACTTGTATTCGTCATACTACAAATCCAAAGGGGACAACTGTAAAAATGCTCGCATCCGCGGTGAAAATTAGAATTGGGAACTTACACGACCATAAACTGGGTTTGCAGCGGCTAACACAGCTGTTCGAGCATTCAATCGAGCATGTATTCCAGCCTTTGAAATGGTAACTCTTCCTTGTTCCATTACTTCATGAATGGCCGTTCGATCAGCATCACTCATTTTATCAAATTCATCAATGCAAACTATTCCTCTGTCTGCCAACACCATCGCACCAGCCTCCAGCCTATGTAAGAAATTAAAGTATTAAAGTGTGTTTATTTTTAACAAGATGGACTTCAAATTCAACAAAAAATACATCACTTACATTGCCAGATATCATGGGAGATTGACTTAGAATTAGAATAGGTATTAGTATTAGGTACCTTCGTTCGCCAGTTTCTGTGTCGGTCGTAACTGCTGCAGTCAGACCAACTCCTGATGACCCTCGTCCAGTGGTCATCACGACTCGGGGAGCCACATTTGAAACGTATCGAAGCATCTGTGACTTGGCCACACTTGGGTCTCCAATAAGAAGTACATTGATGTCGCCTCGAAGACGTGTTCCGTTCGGCAAGATCTTTTCCACTCCCCCCAGAAGTAAGCAGAGAACTGCTTTCTTGATAAACTCATGACCATGAATAGATGGAGCCAATGAACGTGCCATTACAGCAAACGGATTTGCAGTTCGGGAGAATTTTTTACATTCCTTAACGTCGTCGTGTGAAATCTTGAGATTTGCATCCTTTGCCATAAGTGACACATGGCTGGTTAGCAAAACGGCTCTGGAACATGCGAATTAAAGTTCGACATTAAAAATAAGTTTAAACTGATTCTTATATAAATATATTTTTTTATACTCAATTTAAGAATCGTCTAACCCCTCAAGTCAGACGATTCTAATTGAGTATAAAAAAATTGCACCGTGGAAGCGTGCGGAAACTGTGGCATAAAAAAATTAAGTCTTTTAAACTAGTTATTCAATCGGATTGAAACTTCAATGATGCGCTCGCATAGTATAGCAATTTCATAAACAAATCAAACAGATGACCGAATACCGACCTGAAAACCCCCGTCGTGAAACCACCTTGCTTTGCAGGCAGACATCGATATACTCCAACTATAAGAATCCGGTCACCAGGTTTGCAAATATCCACCAAATCATTATCTAAAACAATGTCAAGGGATCTTGGTAGCTGCCCAGTCGGTGCCTTTTCCGGCATTTCTTGTATAGTTAGGGTCTGATGATCACGATACTTTGAAAGTCCATACTCAGTTTCAAGCAGGTTTCCATCGTCATCTTTAGTTGGATACATGTTCACAGAAGGTATAACATCAAAGCTAGATATATCCGCGTAGCGACGTTCCATAGACTTCTTGGTCACCGGGCAGTAATGGACACTTCGCACGACTTTTGGACGGATGGTAGAACCTGAAGTACAATTTGTGATAAAATTTTATATCCGGTGGAGCAAGAAAATTGTGGTACTTTCAGCTTTGGCTTACATTTTGTAACGATCCCCTCAACACAAACGGTATTCCCAAGAAATCGAGAAGTAAGGGTCCTTGGAGTTACATGCTTGGATCCAAAACTTCCCTCCAGACCAATGTAAAACTCCTCATGATCTTTTGCATATTCAGTATCTATTGTTGCAACCACTTCACGAAGGGCCCGTTGGACTAGGGGCATTTCTTCGAAACCATTTTGAAGAAGTCTGACATGCACAAACCAAAGTAACGTCCATTAAAAAATATTTAGAATAAGTTTGAGAAGGAAGACGCTCTTGAAGTAAATTAAGTCAAAGTTAAAAATATTGAAATTGCAAAGTAAAACCATACCGTGCACATCGCGTTGGGTTCTTCCTTCGCAAATCATTGATGTTTACAATCAATCGAACTGTTCCCGCCTTGACCATGTCCTTTATCTTTTTATTGTAGAATCCTTCGTCATTCTAAAAATCAGACATAATAATGACATTATGACATGTACAAAAAAACTTTTGGGCAATCAAGAACCCGACATAAACTAGCAGCTAATTCAGTACTTGTCCAAACGCATGATTAGAAGCACAACTTCGGGATGAACGGATATTCCAAAATTGGTTATCCAGCCTTACTTACAGTGTCATCCAAGAATTCCAAATATTCCTGCTGAATTTCAAGTTGAATTCGACCCTTGTCCGACTCATCCATCGTGATCTTACTCAAAGCACAACAGTTCGACTTCACACAAACTACAGTAGAATCCTAGTAAGGATTTATGAGATCGTATATTCCACTTATCTACTATATTATGTTTAAATTTAATTCGGGATTTTTAACGTCCTCTCAGTCCTCTGTCTCGTCCTGTCTTATAGCAGAAAGTCAAAAGTACGAAGTCGAAGTGGCGTGGTGCTATAGTGGTTTTCTTTGTGTGGGAAAGAAAGGGACGGCATGTATCCCGCTCTGTCCTCGCGCCAAACAAATCCCACTTTCCCCAACCAAACCCAAGACAAACTCAGGGACTGCCCTTCGGCATTACATCCACTACAACATAACAACAGAACCTGACAGAGAACTAATGACAATGACGTTACCGGATTGCTATTTCGTTTTAAAGTTTTAATGTAATAAATAAATCCTTATTTTGAAGCCATCAGTATGCAGTAGTGCATTAAAAATGAAAAGTGTGAAATGATTGTGTATTTTTTCTGCAAATATTATTGCCAGCAATGGCTGACTGCCATAATTGTAGCTCTGTAATAAGAAATCTTAAACAATATTTAATTGTATTTTTATTTTATTTCATTTACATTATAGTGTCAAAATATGTAGAAGCACTCACTCCCCTTCTCTTCTTCCAACCTAACATAACATGCACGTTGTTATCACTGCTATGCTGCCGGGTCCAATATCCGTGTGTTCATTGAGCAAAAAGCAATTGGGAAATGCGTGAACTTGTGAAGTGGTCGTGGAAAGTGGAATATGTGTACATTGAGTTCATCAGCGCACAGACAGGGGCACAAGATTTATAAAGCTGAAAGGTGATAGACAAGTTTATTCATTTTACTCTACTGCCGACTGACCTGATTGAGAAAGGTAACGTTTTAAATATATTACATTTTTAAAACTATTAAAATATGCTTCTGGCTACTGCGTTGGATGTCGGATGTTCAATTCAGATAACCGTAACTCCAGGTTTTGCAATATTGGAGTAATAGGAATATTAATTAATGACTATAATTTTGCAGGCAAGAAGATGTCGATGACTTTATATGCTCTTATCCATACGTCTGGAGTTGCTGTTTTTGGATACGCACTCTATTACAACAATTACTATGTTCACTTTCCTCGTGCAGCAGGTACCGCATACTTATCAGCTTTCCCAGGCAAGTGGAAATACTTGACAGTGTGGAACATGGTAAGGAATAGAATAAAACAAAATAAAAGTTTAAGAATTAATTTATAACACCTAATATATTGTGGTGGTTCATTTTTAAAGGCACTGCAACTGGTGTACCACAGTGTTGGTTTTCTAAATGATGCTGCTGGATCAAGTGAAGTGGAGACTAAAAAGCAAACATGGTTGCAGAGGATCCGAGACGCAATATTTGCAAGTTGGGCATTCCCAACAGGAATGGTAAAATTAGGATAATTTGCTATAAAGCTAACATTTTCTTGATTTCAACGTTTCATTTACTTTTGATAAGCGACTTAAACTCATTATCTTCTCGTATTATATCACTAACGAAAGTTATGGTGTGCTAATTTGGGGGCGGTGCTCTTAACAGTTAACTATTATGCTATGACTAATTGATCTCTTCTAGTTTGTCTCTTTTTCCTTTTGGACACTCTATGCGATTGACCGGTCAATGGTATTTCCAGTTGAAATGGACGCTTTTTATCCGACCTGGCTGAATCATGCTGCTCACACAACACCTATTCTTTTCTTAACTGTGGAATCATATATTGTGCCAAGAACTTATCCAACCAAGAAAATGGGGTTTTCTGGAAATCTTGCATTCTCTTCAAGCTATGCCGCATGGTAAGAAAGAATATAAGAGTACCACTTGTTTTTGTTTACGTTATAGCCATAGTACACAAACTCAATATTTAGCTAATCTCTTGTTCTCTTAGCCTTGTGAATGTGTCCATTCTAAATATGCTTGTGTATAATAAGCTCATGCATTCATTTAAGAAAACTAATTCGGCTTGGTAATCACGTTTCTGAATGTTACTTATAGGACCTAGGTATACAAGCGTTCAATGCTTTGTTTGTTGTGCTTCTAATTAAAATATTTTTTGCCCATGCAGTTCGTAGCCACTAGCTTTTGGATCATGTTTCACATGAATCGCGAATTATTGTATCCCAAGAACGTTGCTGAAGGAATCATTCCCGAATGGTTGAATCATTGCATGCACACTGTGCCTGGAGCTTTACCACTTTTAGAAATGTTTATTGTTCCTCGCTGTTGGCCGAACAATTTTGTGTCTTCAGGCATACTACTCAGCGGAATAACCGCTTATACTTCGTGGTACATTATTACTTTTTGGTTAAGTTTGTGTTCCGTGAACTTTCAGAACGTGAATCTCAGCCACGCATTTGTTGTTTTTATTATATACTTATACATATTCCCTTGATTTTTTTTTCAAATGGCAGAAATTGCATGAACTGAATCTTCAATCTAAATTGCTCCCAGTGATCCCTTTTACTTCAAATTCAAACTTCCTTTACGACTCTTTTTTGCCACTTTTAGGATTGTATATTGGAATCAACAAAATGGGTTGTGGCCATATCCAATTCTTAACAATATGAACAACACACAAAGAGCCATTTTTATTGGCAGTTCTGGCTTGGCCATATTTGGATTCTACTTCTTGGGTGAAGCTCTGTACAAATGGCGTTGGGGTAAGTAAGGCTTAATGTTGAGACAGTTAATTAAATACTAATAAGACAAAATTGTAGGATCGAAAGTGGACACCAAATCACATACCCCGAAAGGCAAAACTGCCAGCAAAGGGAAGAAAAAGACCAATTAGCGCTCGTACGGCTTAGGACTTAAAATCATTAATAGTAAAATTAGAATTATCGATTATGATACAAATGTAGCTCAGTTTTATTTATGCCTATGAAGCAATATGTGCACTTTTGTATAATTGTATTTCGTATTCGTCCTAATTTAGCATTATAATGCAGACATATACGATTCCCTTATTTGAGTTGATCCGCTCGATAATACCTTTCACAAATTTGCAGCAATACTTTAATAACGTGACATTTCCTATGTTTCAGGTGAAATGTCGTGAGCTAAGCCTGTTTACTTTGATTTAGTATTGAACGTTAGCGATGGTACTGGTCGCGTTTGTTTTTAGTTTCCGTTGAAGCATCAGCGCAGTAGTGATGTGATGTTACTTATTTTGCCATGTTGTAATAAATCAGAGGAGCAGGTTTCTCGTTAAATACAAAATTTTTTACTGCACGACATTTGTTTTATGTATAGTAAAAATACTGTAAGCAAGGCAGGAACAGAAACAGCTAGTTTAAGTTTCGACAACACACTTCTGGCATTTGAAAAATTTGGATCTGCCTAGAAAGGTCGCCTAGAATCCATGGGTTCCATTTTTTAATATAGTTTGATCTTTACCGAAGTAAAGGATGCAAAACTGGATCAAATACTGTGTTTGCTATTAGGATTTGTACTACTAATGCAAATAGGGCCAATCATTTTGCTCATGCTTAATTTATTCAAATGCGATGCAAAACTAAAAAATCATGCAATTAAGTGCAGCAATGATCTTTGCATTTACATTTTGAAAGTCATAAGATTAATTAAAATAGTATAAAAAACATGGTCAAGTCGAAAAGTTAAAATCGAAAAACATGTGCCCCTAAGCCGGGCATAATAATTTCAAGACGGCGTCATTGTCATGGTCATTAGATTCACCTTCAGCGGGATTCGCAACCTGAACCTCCCGAGTCGGATCATTTTTCTTGCAGTCATTGCCTCTCTCCTTGTCTTTTTTCTTGGTTGCAGACTTTTTAGTTTGTGTACCAATTTCATGGAGGTTGTGCATGCTCCATTGTGTAGACTTGTCGCACATAGCAAAATTGTTGCTAGTGGTGTAGACATTGCGTTGCGCCGGCTGAAGAACTGAGAGCTTTTCGAAGCTAGTTTGTATTGCGAGTTCCTTCATAATTATAGTTTTTCTCAATGGAAGCAACTGATTGTGCACTTGCGTATTAATCCCCGGACGTCCCAACTTTTTGTCTATCAATGCAGTGATTGCAGGAAGGATCTGTAAACAACGAGGTTCACAATAATTTATCCGCCGACAGATCATAATAATTTGCCCAAACAGGCAAACTTACTTTGCTTCCAGTATTGCTTTCCATTGAAGTTGAGCTGCCACAATAAGCAGAACGTGAATGCTTGCCTCTCCCACGTAGTTTCCCTTTTAATCGACTAAGTCTGCTTCGCCTGAAAACAAAACAATGCACAACTGTGTACTCTTCAGCGAACATTTCTTGTTCAACTTACCGCTTGCTGGGTTCTTCTAAATTCGAGATCGATCCTTGTAATTTGTGTGCAGCCATTGCCATTGATTCACACGAGGATCGTCTAGAATCTTCGGATTGGCAGGACGAATGTTGAGGAATGAGGCCACCTCGACGAGTTGCACAATTTGGGAGTGTTGCCGCAAAATCACTACTGCTTATATCGCCAGTTCCTTCTGTGTTTGTTTGAAAATTCAATCTTGAGTTCTGCTCATCTTCAGCGCATTCTCGCCCCATAATCGTAGGACTTAATAACTTATCCAACCCAACTGGATCTTCATGGGTTGTCTGTGCACTAGGTGTCAGTCTACCATTTGCCCTTTGCATTCGCTTCGAGAACGCTTTGGAAATTAGCTTGTGGCGGCGAATGGTCAAGGAATTCGTAGTATTTGGAGACTCGCCGCATCTGCAGCAACTACATTCGAGATTACAGTAATTAGTATAAGCAGTCATAATCGATGCCGACACTTTCATCAAATTCAATGTTTCTACCTTGAGGTACAACGAATCCACCTGCGACAGGAAGCTCCCGTCCATGCCCAACTTGAAATTAAGACTCCAGCCAGCAAGTACAAGAGAATTCCAATGACAACAGGCGTAAGCCCAGGCTGGTCATTCTTTATGCATTCGCTTGTGTCGGTTATATTCATTCTGCAGCTTTAAATTTGCCAAAGTAAAATTTGGGTTAAGCGAGTTCATACAGGATTGCAAAATGGTTTGCTAAATTCAGGTATTCAAGCATACACAATAGATTCTCTTAGAGATTTCTCCCAGAGTGGTCTTCCGGAAGCCTCGTTATACTGAAGCCATATTAAAGTCGCTGCCAAAGCCAAGAGTGTGCATGAAAATATAATAATTCTAAAAACTTTGCAGTTAATTTCTCTTCTTCCGTCATCATCAATAAAATTGCCTGAAAGCAATTTCCGCAGATGATAGGCACTGTTGGAGAGGAAGTAAATCACGGCTATTGCTGCAGCTTCAACGGGAATTACAATAAACAGCACTCGAGCGAGCATGGGCCCAGGAAAACCTTTTAATAACAACAAAATCCATTAACTCAACAAATGGGCCTTGCGTTGCAAGTATAACAGTTTAAAGTAATTATACATTTTCTACTTTCCAAATCTTTTCGTAATAAATTCACTTACATGTTCCAGTGATGCTACTCCCGCCAATCTAAATATTGATAAACCAGATAAGTAAAAGTCGGTAAAGCTAGTTTCATATAAAATAAACATACGGCACATGGCAATCTCAAAACAGGAAAATCACGTCTTCCTTACCTGCCCGTATGAAACTGCGATGATTACAAAAACTGCAGTGAAGAACCAAATAACGGCATGAGTAGGTCTCTCAGGGAGTCGATCACGCGTTCCATCTAGAATTATATAACCAATGAATTGACATCTAAATGTAGGTCGCGTGCAGTGCGTAGAAAATAATGCAGAAGTGCTACGCATACCGGCGGGTTTACATATCCGATTCAGGTTGTACACGAAAATGATTAAGAATTGCAAAGCTGACAATGCGAGACCATACATCAAAACGAATATAACTACACAAACGACATTCTCATCAGGACTAGGGTACAAAAGCAAACAAATAACAAAATTTAGAGTGGAGTGCAATGAAGCGCTTATTTCATTTTTGCTTTGAGGGTTCACCTTCTTTCGTCACGCCGTATTGTCCCATCCTTTCGACATACAATGTCAGGTTTTGCGTTTGGTAGAAATTGAAACATCCAAACAATTGTGGACCCACACCAGTACAAGTTCGCGTAGAACACACTTTTGGATTCCAGTGAAGGATCCCATTTAATCCAGAATGTAACCTAAATTTAGAAAACGAAATTGAATTTGTACATTGTCATTGCGTGATAATAGTATCAATACGCTCAATTCATTTACCACAACTCCTCCGTTGAAAACCAGCAAACAAATGCCCAAATAAAGTATTAGTTTGGAGACATAATCATGATTTTCGTCAGAATAAAGAGGGTCTTGACACTTAAAAGCACATCCTTCGAATCCTTCGTAATAATTAAGATTGTTATCCACTTGAATCATTGGATCCAAACACGCAGTTGTAGTGTTGAACTTCAGTTCCCTGATCTCTGTATTCTTTTAAACCAAATCACATTGTAATTGAAGTTGCGTTTTAATAAAAATACACTGAAAACTCAATAACATCATATAAAAGTTAATAGTCCTTACTTTACAATTAGAAGAAAATTTGGCAAAGTCATCACATTTCAAATACTCAGGCCACCCATTCAAATCCTGCTCAACCAGTTTGCAGGTGCTCCTTGCGCTCTTACATGTCTCCTAAACATAAGCACACAATTATTTAGCATAGAGGTTAGATTTGATTCAAATAAATTCATCCCTAAATTTCCATTACCTGTGAAGGTAATTCAATCATGCCATCATGGCATTTTGGCATGTATACAGAACAGAGGAGAGGCTGTATGACCGCCCAGCATTTAGGAGAAAATCTTAACCCTTCCCATCGCTCTAGTTGTTTCTACAATATGAAAATTGACATTCATTAAAATATTTTCATGAATAAATCCAATTAAATTTAGAACAGAGTATGGTCGAACCTGAATATAAACTTGACTGGCATTGAATTTAACTAACTCAGCAGATGTATCCGTATACGGCAGTTCAACGCCAAAGCAAGTTGACCCTCCAATTGGTTCACATGGGTTAATAGCCTGTTGGCGACATTGAGGTTCAATGAAACCAGGTCCATTGGCTAAGGCACCTTTCACTTGGAAAACAAGGGTGGCCAAGAAAAATAAAATAAATTCAGTCTTCAGTCTCATTGTAATCTCTAATTTGAGGATTGATTGTCGTTGTCTACGTCTTCAGTCCATATTCTTATTGCTGCTGAATTCAGCCGGCTATTATAACACAGCGTGAGCGCCTTAATTAAGTTGTTACTTTATTGTGACAGTTTACTTCAAATTTCGCACCAAGTCATTGCATTCCGCGATGGGCCATTGCCCAATAACGCCATTCAAATGAACGTCATAATAGCCTCATAGCCTATTTAATACCTACCCTATGACCGACCGCCTATATATGAGGGCAAAAGATTGTATTTTGTATTTTGAAAAAGTATTTTAAATACTTTTCAAAATACTTCGGGAAGATACAAAATACGTCAAAATTTAACCTATTAAGAAGTTAATAAATTACGACTACCACTGGTTGTTCCCAGAATGGTAGAATTTTTTTTAAATACGTCAAACAATTATTTGAAAATACAAGTACTTTAAGCCAATCGACGTGTGGTTCTGTGGTGCTAATTTGCTAATTGCTAAGTCATGCACTTTGTTGCCCAGCCCAGGCTTATGTACCGAACAGACTAATGCGGATGCACCCAATTAATGTGCGCGATAAATTATTTGACCCCTTAAATGGCTGGCTTTTACCCCTTAAAACATTTTAATTGATACTGACTAGGTTTGACCCTTAATTGCCTTTTCGCCACTCCTTACGCTTACACACCCCTTACAATTCGGCCCTCCAATCACTAAACATTCCCCTTACAATGTTCTGCTCAGAAAAGCACAAAATTAACCCAAAAAATCAATGCATGTGCAAAGATTTATAAGTTTAAATAAGATTCGTACATACTTAACTTGGACAAATGCTCACAATTTTGTAAACTCAAAAAATGTGGAATCAGAGAAGGAAAATTCAGACGTTGGAAGGTGACAAAATTTACTACGACTGCAAAGTATCCCGAAATTGTTGCACGAAGATCTATGTACAATTATGTTCAACGGAACAAAGCGTTGACTTATACCAGACTACAACAAATTAAAAAATAAGGGGTATGTTTAGTGATTGGAGGGCCGAATCCAGCTCTTTAAGGGGTGGCGACTAGGCAATTAAGGGTCAAACCTAGTCAGTGTCAATTAAAATGTTTAAGGGGTAAAAGCACAGCTTTTTAAGGGGTGACTTAAATCAGTTCGATTAATGTGCACTAATTCTTCCGACAAACTGACGACAGTAATGTTGTCTAGTGCCTTATATTTTTAAGAAGTTGTTCTTCCCAGGCCGTCTATGCACCTGAATGAGGCTAGACTTCCCTCAACATAAATTCCGTTCCAATTAGCGTCTCTTTCATTGACACTGATTTATTTAACAAATGTATGAGGGAAATTTCAGAATGTCTCTGTGAGAGGGATTTGGGGGACCAGACTTGCTCTGGTTTTAATTCAGAGGAATTATGTAAAATCGGAGGCCTTGCCTCACTATCACACTGTACAATCCGACGTCGGATTCGTCTAAAAAGGATATGTCCAACGTTAATGCGTACATACAATACAATACAAGTATTTTGCTCATTCCTGAGAACTTAGCAAAACAATAATCAACTGAGTTGAGAATTCAAAATTATTTCGAATTGCCAATTCGAATTTTTTCTAATTGTAAACCAAGAATCCAATTTTCCAAAGGCTTCTCATGTGTTGAAATGATGTGTTTCTTCGAGTTAGTTAGAACAATACGAGATGTGGAGATGATGGACTTGTAGTAAAGTATAACCAGTGCGGCGCGGCGGTGCGGTGGTGGGAGGGAGTGGATGCGATTAGCGATTGTTATCGGTCATTATTAACATCGTGTACAATAGATAGTTGGCACTGGCACTAGGCATTCGCCATTCGCACTGGACGTAAACAATTAAATTAGTAAATATTTTTTGTAGAGAGTAACAAATTGCGACGTGCTGCGGTTTATATTAGTCACTCATACACAAAATAAACATTAATCTCAGACAGTATGGCTCTTTTTTCCTTTTCGTGAGTGCATTTTCAAAATAAATGTGTTTTTAAATTTAAATAAATGAGTGACTCAGTTAAAAGGCAATCCTTCCTCGTAGTGTCTCATCGTTTCCATATGTGCTTCCAACATCAGGAATCATGCTCATGAATTGAAACAATTTTTTTTATCGGTAGTGGTAATGCAAGAGCGGATCTGCCTAGTGCCTACGCATAAATATTCCAAGGATGAATAATCCGAGCCCCCAAGGGAATCATCTATGACACATCCGAGCACAGCGCCAGTCTTTGATTCCATGGGTTCCTTGAAGAATTTCCAAAAAGACTGATTGACATTGGATTGGAAGGAAAAAAGGGGTCATCCCCGTTCGTGCGTGTGTTATTTGAACCTTTAAACCCGGGCATTTGAATGCTATGGGCAAAGATAAGGTCAAAGTCGGAGTGAGGGTTCGTCCATTCAATTCTCGTGAGAAAGCCCTATTGTTGCAAAATCAAACCAGTACTCGGGGAAGACGGTCCTCGGGAAACAACACTAATTTCCCTGGTGCCATTGTCACAGCTATACCTTCTGCAAATCAAATTGTCCTGTTTCCACCGTCATTGACAAGTATTTCAGCTAATAATGGATCCACAGCGTCCAATAATAACGACTACAGTAATAATGGATCTGGGGCTGGAGGTGCAGGCACCGTCAATTCTTCCGGAGGACAGAAGTTTTTTACATTTGACCATGTGTTTGATCAAGAATCCAGTCAAGAAGAAATTTTTGAAAAATTGGGTGAAGATTTGATGTCATCAGCATTTGAGGGCTATAATGCATGTCTGTTTGCGTAAGTCTTAAGTGAACAAAAGTGTGCATTGAACGGAAATGATCCCTGCAATGATCCAGCCTGTAATTGTTAATCAACATAATTGTCTCCTTAATCATTTCAGGTACGGCCAAACTGGTTCTGGAAAAAGCTATACCATGTTGGGTTCACGAGAGCAAAGGTTGGTTAAAACTACGATTTTTAAGATTCTAGCGTATGTGTAGTATTCGAGTAATTACTCAGTTACTTTGATATTGATATTTACTTGTTTTAAAAATTGCAGGGGTGTTATTCCATGTCTCTGTGATGCCATATTCAGCCAAATAGCAGAAGACATTGAGAACTCCTGTGCAAATGAAGACCCGTCGGAATTGATCCAGACTGAGAACTCGAATGCGTTTAAAATAGAAGTTTNAGAAGTTTCTTACATGGAAATTTACAATGAGAAAGTTCGTGACCTTCTTGTTACCAATAAAACTTCCTTAAAGGTTCGTGAGCACAATATTCTTGGACCTTACGTTGACGGCTTGTCCCTACTGGCGGTCCAATCAGCCGAAGATGTGGCAACTTTAATGGCTGAAGGAAATAAATCCAGAACAGTGGCGTAAGTGATATTTAAATATTATTTTGACTTGTCTTAACATGTAATATATGCAATGTCAAGCACCGTGTTTAATTGCTCGTGTTACTTTCTTTAGTGCTACAAATATGAACTCTGAGAGTTCCCGATCTCACGCAGTTTTCACCATTATGCTAACACAAACAGTAACAGACTCTGCAAGTGGAGTAACTGGAGAGAAAGTCAGTCGAATTTCTTTAGTGGATTTGGCTGGATCAGAAAGGGCGGCCAAAACTGGAGCAGTAGGCGAAAGACTGAAGGAGGGCTCAAACATAAATAAGTCCCTAACGACGTTGGGTCTTGTCATATCAAAATTGGCGGATGGAAGCGCCAGTGCTTCCGGGAAAGACTCCAAGTTCTTCATTCCATATAGAGATTCTGTCCTCACGTGGCTTCTGAAAGATAACCTGGGGGGAAATAGTAGAACAATAATGATCGCGACCATTTCTCCGTCTCCGGATAATTACGAGGAAACACTTTCGACTCTCCGATATGCAGATAGGTAAGAAAATAATAACTTTTAATTTTAAATAGTAGTTGACCTGTAGCTGTACGCGTGTTTATATAGATATTATATGAATGTATTATTTCACACGGTTTGTCGACTTTTTAACAACAGAGCAAAGCGAATTGTAAACAATGCAGTGGTGAATGAGGATCCGAACGCGAAAATTATAAGAGAACTTCAGGCTGAAGTTAAGCAGCTGCGTGAGCTTTTGAAGAGCCATGTCACAGACAAAGGGTTGAATGATCAACTAAATCAGGTCAGTCAATAAGGTCGTATGCTCATTTTAGCCAATTTATTAAATCTTTGTGATTTGGAAGTCTTCCTAATATCTTTTTAAAAATTACATTTTCATCAGAGTGAGAAACTGATGAGACAGGTTAGTGAAAGTTGGGAAGAGAAACTTCAACGATCTGAGCAAGCGACTCAGGAGCGGCAAGCAGCTTTAGAAAAGATGGGGATTTTTGTTCAAACTTCAGGAATATCGGTGAGACCTTTTATTTTGATCTTACAAATATGGAAATATTCAGACTGCTTATACGGAATTCTAGAATAACGCTTTACTCTTGTCAGGTTGAGAAAGATAGATTCTACCTGGTGAACTTAAATGCAGATCCGGCACTCAACGAGTTATTAGTGTATTACTTGAAAGAGGACAGGACTGTGGTAGGAAGACCAGACGGTGTCCCAGGCCCACCGGATATTCAATTGACAGGCTTGGGAATTGAAAGCCTTCACTGTGAACTTTTGATTGAACCCGATCAGTCCTTGTATCTAATACCTTATCCGAATGCGCACACTTGCGTGAATGGCGAACAAGTGGAGAGGCGACGAGTCCTTCATCATGGAGACCGCATTCTGTGGGGAAACCATCATTTCTTCCGACTTAACAGCCCCGCTAAAAACTTATTGACTACTTCCAGTTCAGCGATTCCTGCCATTCAAGCTAATGGTAAGAAAAGTTCATTATTGCCCCCGAATGCTTGTCTCTTACTTTTTAGTTGATGGAAAGTGGTCATGTTCTTGAATTCATTTTGTGCTCTTCTATGCAGGGTCAGGTACGAGTGCCGATGATAGTGCCTACGAGCAGGCATCCGCCGAATTCTCTCTTAAGCAGTTGAATAGAGACCCTATTCATGAGGCCGTTGCGAAACTGGAATCCAAGCACAAGAAGGTACTTAGTGAGACTACAATTTTGCTGCTGGATGGCACTTTCAAATTTGTATGAATTTACACAGGACAAGGAGGTGGCTTTAGAAAAACAACGCCACGATTTAGAAAGACAATTTAACGCTCTAATGCATGTCATCAGCCCATCCTCACCATTACCTCCAACTGTTCCGTGGGGTGATGCTCAAGCCTTTCTTCAACAGCAGCAGCAAATTCAACTACAGAGTGCTTCTTGTAATGGACAATTCACAGCTGCTAAGAATGTCAGAATGACGGAAGGATTGAAGCTTCTCAAAGAATACTTATTAAAAGCAAACCAAATGGTTCGTGAAGCTACAGAAATTGCTAGTGCAATGAGTGTTAATGTGAAGTACAGTGTGACCTTGTTAATCCCACCAAATAATTTAACCCCAAACCGCCCAAAGGGCGCACTGGTAAGACGAAACGACAAGATGTGTTTCTTTGGAAAACCGTAATAATTATTTATTTTTTCAGGTCACTGAGCCGTCCATTCGAGTAGAGCGTGACGGTCACTATTCTCAGATATGGTCAATGGAAAAGTTGAAGAACCGACTTGTCGACATGAGAGAGTCGTATGAAGATTTCTGTGGTCACAAACAGAGTGAATCAGGAGTAGATGTGCCTAGTGGAGA